>JAFISB010000234.1:0-48090 GCA_022560015.1 Diplodia mutila
TTTACTCTTTTAACTAAAATCGGCTAGATAGTATAGAATAAACTAACTTATAGATAGTTTAAGCGTATTTATTACGTTATCTTATTTCGTAATAGACTACTTCGAGGAACCGCGTATCTAAAATAGCCGTATACGATTAAACGGCGTACTTCGTTAAGTAAACGGCGAGGTATTTATCTTTTTTTTAACTATTATCTAAACGGGTAATCCTCTTTTTTACTACTATATAAGTAATAACAGCTATTTATTTCTTTACTATAATAGTAAGACTAATTAGGCGTGTTTTCTACTAGGCTACGCCTACTTAAGTAGTCGTAAAATAGATTCTTTTATAATTATCTTTTACTAGTTATTGCAAAAAATAATGAAGAAGGATCGTATTAGACTTCTACTAAGGAGTAGTATAAGGAGTAGAGGGGAGGGTCACCCGAAGGTACCTTTATAACTTAATGCGGATGACTAAGCTATCTACTAGTACTAAAACAGCTTATATTGCAACACACCTCCTTCGCGTAGTGCCTAATTAGGTAGTGCGTGATATAAAAGAATGGTGTTAAGGCTTAAATAAGCAACGAATCTACTTATAACGAGAATCGACCTTCTAACTAGTAAAAGATAATTATAAAAGAATCTATTTTACGACTACTCGGGTAGGCGTAGCCTAGTAGGAAACACGCCCGATTAGTCCTACTATTATAGTAAAGGAATAAATGGCTGTTATTACTTATATAGTAGCAAAAAAAAGGGGATTACCCGTTTAGGCAGTGGTTTAATAAAAAAGATAAATGCCTCGCCGTTTACTTAACGAAGTACGGCTATTTTAGGCACGCGGTTCCTCGGGGTAGCCCATTACGGAATAAGATAACGTAATAGATACGCTTAAATATTATTATTTATAATAGTAAGGTGGGCTACTTAAGCAGGTGCACGAGTCTAAGGTGTTAAATAAACGCTTAATACTTCTACTTAGGTAGTGTCTTAGTAAGTCCGTTAGTAAGTATATCTACCGTTAGTATCTAGCGAAAGTGAATGTTGCCCAATTAAGCCTCCTATCGCAACTAGTAGTAGTAAATGTCGATATAGCGAAGCTTAGTATTTAGTTTACTAGCGTTCTTCTATATAAGCGTAAGTATTTGCTTGTTGTTATACTAGACCTTAAGGAGGTAACTAGGATCGAATATAACTCCGCGGAAGAATCGCTTCTACTAGTAGTACTACTTAGCGGTTTCTAAAAGGGCTAGAAGCTCTGCTTCTATTATTAACGTTATAACGGTTAGTTATTTAGACGCTTTCCAATCTATAGGGGCTCCGAATAGGGTAATTAATAACCCTTAGTAACTCCTACGTGTAGCGAGGTCGTTTGCATACGAGGTATCGCTACTAATCGTAAAGATATTCTGTTTATCCGGCGTATTACCGTTATAGTAGATAGCTAGGTTGCTTGTATTACCGAGATACTCTAGGACTCTTTAAGTAAGCTAAAGGTAGCGCGAGGAAGGGTTAGTAAGGTAGGAGGATAGTATAGAGGAGGCGTAAGAGACGTCGGAGCGTATACTTACGGTAGTAAACTAGATTAAACTAATCTTACTTTAATACGTGTAAACCTCCTCTAGTAAGGCGTCCTTACCCGTATTAGATACTAACTATTCTTCCGAGGGTAGGGGTGTTATAATATTCGTCTTCTTAACGTTATATCTAACTAATAGCGCGTTAATATATAACTCCTAAGAGAGCTATAATAAGCGCTTCTATCGATCGCGAACGATTCTAAGTACTAAGAACTACTAAACCTCGCCTATTATGCGCATTTTATAGCGCTTAAAGAGGTCCTCCTAGAATGCGTTAGCGAATGCCTTATCTTGCTTAGCAAAGCCTATAATAACGTTATCTATAAAGAAGAACATAAAGAGGCGATGGTTCGCGTAGAGATAAAGGGTATTAGATACTAGTTCTAGTCCTAATTCGGTTAGAGTGTTATAGAAGTATCGTTGCTAGAGGGCTAGCGACTTCTTTAGGCCGTATAGTGCTCGATTAAGACGTAGGATCTAGTCTAGCGATAGATGTATACTTTTAGGTGGCTTGCAAAACGTTTTCTCGTCTAATAGGACGTAAGGGAATGTATTAACGACGTCGTACTATCTTATTTTAAGATTAAAAGCGTAGATAATCGCTATAAGAGCTCGAAAGATGCGGAAGGCTAGGGTAGTAGCGTAGGTATCTTAGTTAGTTGTTTAAAGATTGCCCCGCACGCAAATCCTTACTTTAACCTTTACTAGATAGCCGTATTCGTTAAATTTATACTTAAAGACCTATATAAGGGGTATAACCTTCTTATTTATCCTCTAGGCTTTATAGATCGGTATAATCGTCTATATCTTCTTACCCTAGGCTTACCGTAGCTTAAGATCGATAGCTCGCATAAAATACGTGCCTAGCGGGTATAACTTTACGTCCTTATAGTGGCGTGGTTTAGGGGGTAGGTAATCGCGGTAGATCCGCGGAACCTTATTTATATTATTAAGAGGTTCTTCTATTACGAGGGTAGCGTGTTGCTCCTTAGGGCTCCGCCGAGTTCTAGAAGAGGCGGTTAGTCCTTACTTCCGTTAACGATAAGTAATTAAATGCTTCGTTATAAGTGCGAAGGTAAACGATAACCTCTAGGATTAGTAGCTAAATGCGTTGTTATATAGTATTACTAGGTGCGTATGCCTGCGCGACTTTTCTCTTTAGACGAAGATAACTTCGGGTCCTCCTATCTCGCTTATACGAGGAGTACGGTTATCCTTTAAGGCGCCTAGATTATATTTATTATCGTATTAAGCCGGTAGTAAACGTCTCTAACGTCTAGGAGCCTGCTCGGCTTTACCTTCTAAGTCTTAGCGACGTTTAGGGGTATCGGATAAGCTCTACGAGCTTGTTTTCTGCGGGGGTTACTCCGCGTTTAATAAGGTTAGTGTGGGTAAGCGATAATTAGGTCCGGTTTTCTTATTTAGATAATAGTACGGACTATCTTCGGGTTGCTCGCTTTAGTTAAACGACGTGTTTAAACCTTAAGGGGTGTTATCTTGCCCGATTGGGATAGAATCTTTAGGTTATTTACTTATATAACGTGTCTAAGGAGTGAAATTTTCCTTAGATAACGACTTATCTGAGTTAATAATATCTTCTAAGCTTAAGCGAATACGTAGAACGACCTTAGCGGGTTCTTCTTCCGCTTCTAGAAGCTTAGTATAGCTTTCTTACTCCTCTAGGTAGTAGAAGGTAGATTCGTTAAAGGTAACGTCCCTTAAGCGAATGATGCGGTCTCCTAGGGGGTACTATACGCGGTAGATGTTAGTGGAATCGTATCTAATAAGGTAACTAACGAGTACTCGTTCTTATAGCTTATTACTACGAGGGATGGTTTTATTAAGAGCGTAGGTTTTGCAACTATATATCCTTATATAAGACACGTTAGGTTTGACACCATAAATAAGTTTAAACGGTATTTTCTAATAAAGACGTTAGATAGGGGTTCGATTGTAAATATAAGCTGCTACTCTAACCGCTTCTAGCTATAAGGACTCCGGTAGGTTTACTCCTACACGTATTGCGCGTGCTTTAAGGATGAGTAAGTGTCCCAACCTCTTAGAGTATCCGTTTTAAGTAGGGGTATAGGGAGTAGTAACTTCCTATGTAATTTCTCGATGTTATAGTTCTTATTTAAACTGTTAGGTGAAAGATCTTTCGCCATCTAACCTTAGAAACGCTGTTCTATAGCTAAATCTAGTAGGGATCTGCGTAAGGGTATTTAGGACTATACGGTTGTATTCGTTCTTAAACACGTGTGACTCCTAGATTGCGTAGTGCGTTGCTGCGCATTCTAAGTGGGTAATCCACTCGTATTAGTTGTATACGGGAATTAATTAAATGAGGTCCGTAGTTATCCTAAAGAAGGGTTAATCTAACGATTCCTCGTAGTTATTTAAACGCGCGATAAGCTGGTGTGCTTTTAAACGCGCGTAAACGTTATAATACGTGGGTATTAGATTCTCCGTAAGCTTTGCTTCTTAAACTACTTATAGGAGTACTTGAATAACTGCTTAGCTTGTATAAGCGAAGATGTTATGCTATTACGTAGTAGGTAGATTGCGGGTAGTATATCTAGCCGCGATCCTTAATAGTTCTACCTAAACGTACTTTATAAAGAATTGTTCTTCTATGTAGATTAGATTACACACGGGGGTATTAGTATTCTTATTATAAAGATACTTTCGTTCTAAGTCGATGTAGACGTTCTTCTCGCCTATTTTAGCGATAGAAACGAGGTTCGCCATAAATAAGGGTATAAAAGTAGCGTCGCGTAGAGTAATCTGCTTGCCTTTACCTTCTCGTTTAGTATTAACGTAAACGTTACTAAATAACTTAATAGGTAGCTTAGTATTACCGCAGACGATAAAGTTATTTAGGCTAGCATTACGTCTCTTAGTATATCGCTTCTTTATATAGCGGTTGTATACATAGTGTAAGGATCTAGTATCTACTAGCTATAATAGCTAAAGACTAGTAAGGCGTTCCTTACGCTTCGCGGTGAATGAGCTTGCTCTAGAATTATTATTAGTAATAACCTTAGATATAAATAAGCTAATAGACGTGTTGTCTTCGCCATCTATTATTAAAGCCTGCTTTTCCCGTTTAGGCTTATTATTATTGCGCTTGCTAGCGATCTGCTTAGATCGAGCGAGGGAGGCTTTAACCTATTTCTTTATATCGGGGTTCTTTATTACCTTATTAACCTTATCCTATACCTCCTTATTAGGCCTCCAATCCTTAGGCTTGTTTAAAGCATCAGGCACTAGATACTAGTATTAGTTATACTAGTAAGGGTAGCCGTAGACGTATTTAGATGGAGTTAGCTTATTCTAAGGTTGCCCGCGTAAGGTAGTAGTAAAGGTTACTCGTAGTTTAGTTCTAAGAACAGCTTGCTTCTGCCTATAGTACTAGCGATAGTCGGTAATAACGTTAAAGACGTCTTAGTTTATCCTATTATTACGAATGTCTAAAAGCAACGGTGTTGCGTACTTAGAATCGTGCGCTAGAATCGGCTTAAGGAAGGTTTAAATACCTCGAGGTCCTTAGATATTAGGAAGCTTAATTGCGTTTGCTTAATACACGTATTCCTCCTAGTCGGATAGCTATTTAGCGATGCCTTAGGCCGTTAGTAGGTTAGCCAGTTTATAAAGCTTGTTTAGAACTAGCTCTTACCTAATTAAGTATGACGGCTCTAGCCGTGTCTTTAAGGCGCGTAGCTAGGTATAAGGGTGTGCGTCCTCGAGTCGTTATAGCAGTAGTAGCAACGATAACGATATAGAGTTCTTAATAACCGTTAATAGATTAGAGATTTTCTTCTTAAGCTTGTCGTACTCCTTCTTATCCTTACGATAGGACTCTCGCTTCTAGCGAAGTTCCTCTTTATCTACTTCTATTAGTATGCTAGTAGGTCGTTTAGGCTTCTAAGGCCTAATTAGTTGCGTTAGACGATGTTCTTACGAAGGATCGATAAACTCGAAGATCTCTACCTTCTTTAAACGAGAGATAATAATAAAGTACCATTTCTCCCAGTCCTTAGCTGTCTTAAGCACGACGATTAGCTTAGAGGATGATATAGTAGGTAGTAACGACTAGTAATTAGGCGTTACTAAGCGAGAAGTGGGTCGAGGAGGCGGTTATAGCGCCTATAAGGGTTGGAATGCAGTAATATACCGCGACGATCAGCTAATAGAAGTAATAAGAGGTCTAGTAATACGTTATAATGCTTATTATTAATGCTTAGCTATTGTTTTAATGAACTAGTAATGAAACGAGAGGTTATTAAAGTTGTTAAGGGCTAAAAACGACAACGACGTTTCTATTAGGGGTATCGTCTAGATGCCTTAGAACGATAGATAGTAGTTAAGAGGGTGCGCTTAGATAGTAGAAAGCATCTATAACGCGGCCGGGCTTATAACTATTGTAAAAAATAATAAAGAAGGATCGTATTAGACTCCTACTAAGAAGTAGCATAAGGAGTAGAGGGAAGGGTCACCCGAAGGTGCCTTTATAACCCAATGCGGATGACTAAGCTATCTACTAGTACTAAAACAGCTTATATTGCAACACTAGTTAAAAGGTCGATTCTCGTTATAAGTAGATTCGTTGCTTATTTAAGCCTTAACACCATTCTTTTATATTACGCACTACCTAATTAGGCACTACGCGAAGGAGGTGTGTTGTAATATAAGCTGTTTTAGTACTAGTAGATAGCTTAGTCATCCGCATTGGGTTATAAAGGCACCTTCGGGTGACCCTCCCCTCTGCTCCTCATGCCACTCCTTAGCAGGAGTCCAATACGATCCTTCTTCATCATCTATTGCAACACTAAGCCATGCTTCTCTTTGGAAGATCATCGGGGAGTGGTGCTGGCGGGGTGAACATGGCCGGGGAGATCCGGGCGAAGGATTCAGCCTTTTTACCTAAGTTCCGATGTGGCAGTCGTGTTTGACAGTCCCTTCCGACTTCTGCGCATGGCTGGTCCGCCTGTCGTTGCGTTGCGGTCGGGCCATTTGGGCTGTTACGGATGAGAACCTTGTATTCTTCTACTATCTTGGGGTCAGAAGATCATGCAGCCAGTGGTCAATGTTGAATCTGCGAATATGGTTGGCTCTTCGTTATCATTGGTCTCCCGAATGCTGGACATCGGAACTAGAGGTGGACGAAGACGGTAGCCTCCGTCCACCTCGTCAAAGATGCCCCAAACACCATTGCGGATGCAATGCTTGTCACTCAACGGCTTAGGCTACGTTACCTCGGGATTGATCGATACTGCATCCCCCAACATGATGAGCAAGCACGACACAATCAAATGAGCCGGATGCATGAGGTGTACCTCGGGGCTTACTTCACAATCATCGCCGCTATAGGAGATGATCCAGACTATGGTCTGCCCGGAGCTGTCCAAAAGAAGCAAATCAGGCCGTGTCCATCCTGGTGGGGTCTTGTGTGCTTTGGTGCACAATGTCCGACCCAAGGAAGTTCATAGAAGAGTCAGAATGGTTCTCCCGCGGTTGGACATACCAGGAACGACAGATGTCACGCCGACGAATTGTTTTCACCGACCATCTAGTCATTTTCAAGTCGGACAGTGTAGTCATAATAGAAAGAATCGATGAAAGCTATATCAACGGATCTCGGTTGAATGCCGATTCTTTGAAGCACCTCTGTCTCTTTGACTGCCATTCAAAGAAAAGTAATGAGAGAAATTTCTGCAAAGCCGCGGGAGAGGTAGTACATGGCGCGCCGATGCCCGTGATCGATACGAATGGTCTAGATGTTTGTCTGCATGAAGGATCCATCGACGCAGTGCCGAGCATTCGCTCTCAGAGACGCATCATGGGGATAAGGATCGGAACTCCGAGAGGCCGGACGGGCATGCGATGGCATCTTGGCTCTGGTCGACCGGCCGAGGCTGGTGTTCCTGTCCATGGATCTCATGAGCGGCGGCACGACAGTTATCATCGTCAAGTGATTGGTCTCGTTGATGGACGGGTCAAGTCGCCGTCCGTGTTGCATGTGAACGTCTCAATGCGGTTGGTGATGATAAGATTGGTAATGAAGACCAATGGTCGAATATTGCGCAATCCAGAAGGATTGCCAAGAGCAAAATTGTCAAGGCTGCAGAGTGACAAACCCACGTGGGTTAGCTCTTGAATCATGGCAATGGACGGAATTACCCCAGCAATCGCCGGGATTCCTACATCGCGACCGTCGAGACCTCATTCGATCGAAGCCGTCCCGGAAGGTACAACCCAGTACTGAGTTACGATGGATTGTTGCATTCAGGTGTTGATGATGACCGGACGGACGGTACTTGTGTTGGCCGAGCCGGGAATAGCTGACGCTAGCCGCAACGGGAAATTCGCCTGGGAGTTGGCCCCAATCACGGTCGACCCCAATCATTCAGCCACCAATCACCTGCCTTGACCCGCGGGTCCGGTACATGCGGACGGAGTTTATACCCTACGCCACTGTGGAAGCCACAATCAGATGTCAGATCCATGTTGCTGTCCGCTGCACCCATGGACTTACCCGCGAAACGCCGCACTCACGCGACCGTGGGCTAACCGAATGAGCCACATGGTAACGGTGTTTGGTGGCAATGCAGCCGCATCGTTGGAACTCCTTCACTTCCGTGTTTCATTCTGCACCCAATCCCTCTGCAGAACCCACCTGTTGTTATAAGGATACGTGGTGCTTCCCACCTCACCAAACCACACACTCATCATCACCTACATCATCACCACACATGTTCGCCACACTGTTCGCCTCAGTGAGAGCATTCCTGCTCCCCGTCTACCGCACCCTCCCCACCCAGCGCCGCATCTTCAACGCCCACCGCGCCCTCCCCCGCATCATCACCATCCGCTAAACCCCAAATGTGCATCTTCTGCCCCGACCAGGACGACCTCGACTACTTCGAGGACGCCCACGACAGCACAACATGGCCGACCTCGCACCGCCTCATCGACTCGCGGCCCTCCCCCAAAAACCCGCAGGACATGCAACTCCTCGTCCTGGGGCTCCCCCGCACCGGCCTCGTCTCCCTCCGCCACGCCCTCACAGCCCTCTCCTACACTCCCTTCTCGCCCGCCACGCTCGACGCCGACCCCTCCCTCTACGCGCTCTGGGAAGAGGCGCTGCGGGCGAAATACCTCGACGACGGGCCGCTCTTCGCCCGCAAGGAGTACGCCAAGCTGCTGGGGCCCTACACGGCCTGCATCGACGCGCCGTGCTCGCTCCTCGCCGCCGACCTGATCGCGGCGTACCCGGCCGCCAAGGTCGTCCTCACGCGCTGCGACCCCGACGCGTGGGCGCGGTACACGGTGCACCACCACCAGATGGTCGACTCGTCGCTCGACTGGCGCGGCTGGGATTGGGTGACGGCCGCGCTGAATCCGTGGGACGCGCGGACCGGCCCGTGGATGAAGTTTCGCGCGTTGGAGAGGTTCGTGTGGCCGATCGTGGCGCCGCGGGGGGAGAGGGCCGCGTTCTTGGATCATTACGAGGAGGTGAGGGCGCTGGTGCCGCCCGAGCGGTTGTTGGAGTATAGTGTGAGTGAGGGGTGGGGCCCGCTGTGTGAGTTCCTCGGCAGGAAGGTACCGGATGTGCCGTTTCCGCATGTGGGGATGGTGGCGGCGAGTCGGGGGGCTGGAGAGGACGGCGGCTGGGATGGGTGGTTGAGGGCTGTTGGCTCGACGGTAAGGCGGGCTGTTCTTCGGCCTGCTGGTGCGGCGGCGGCGGGGGCTGCTTGGTGGATGAGGGGAGGCAGTCCGTGGGTTTTCTTTCATTGATCTGGTTCGTTGGGATGCTTTGATATCATGTGTGGAGTTCGGAGCTAAAAGATGCATGTTACTGGGGTGAATGTTTGGAAACTTGGATGGACCGGCGTTTTCTGGTGCCGATTATTCATGTGGTAGACGTGGTCGGGATGACCAATTTGATTTTTGCAACCATTCATGATACATTCTACGATACTTGCTTTGTCTACCTGAAACAAAAGAGGCATGAATGGGCCAGCCATGTCATTCTGCAAAAGCCTGCGACACATGTCTTGAAACTTTGCGGAAGTTGAAAAAGATCACTTACAACACTGAAAATGGGTGTTCCCTGACGAATATGGTACATGCAGTGATGTATGCGACGATGCATGACTCTGGGAGGCTTAGCGCTACTGTGCTCTTCCCAATACGGAACCTTGGTATTTCTCCGCCTCCAATTTTAAACCCAGTTAAAAGCTTCTCGTCAATGCGAAAGTACAGAAATAAGTTAAGGCCCGCTCTCACTATTCTACAAACATTTTTACTCGAGAACAGTGAGCACTAAAGCCAACAGATCCAGCACTCAAGCATGCAAATCCTTCGAACAAATCCTTCCTGCTCTTCAGCTAGAATGGTCGAAATGTCAGCAATATTAACATGGGAGTTCTGGTAAGCCGAAGGATCGCAGATACGGGTTCTTGGCAGCTGCCAAGCACCGCCCGCCCTGCTGAACCAACATGGGGCCGACCCGTCTTGGCGGCAGGGGCACAAACGTTCCCATTGAGCGGAAAGTCTCCGCTGCTTAGGCTGAATACGTCTGCCAGCCTGGCCAGAGATAAGGTGATAATCCTTCCTCGGGGCAGCCAAGGCACATCACAACCATTCATGCATAAAAACACGCATAAATTATGAATCCGATTGGGCTGCGACCGATGTGTTGTTAAAGCCAAATTTAGATTATACCAACACACTGAAGACGCGAACATTGCCTTGGTAGATGGCCGATTGTTGCACATCGTGGGTATAAGCTTCAGAAGGGTGTGTTCTTAGGGGATGCCATGGAGGGCTTTCAGATGCTACATACTACGGTGTTGAACAAAAGAATCACCAAACTACCAATGAATGTCATCTTCCCGGCAAGAAAGATGCATATGCAAGTATATTGTGGCAAAGTGTCAAACAAAGAAGAGTAAACTCCAAAGCAACTGAAGACTCAAACACGAAAGTATGGTATTGTATGACAGATTCCTCTCCTCAAAAGACCGAACGCCATGTCTAGTAGTCTTTTGTATGCTTATGATCCCGACGACAGTAAAAAACCGAACCAAAGCCAAATAGAAACGGCAAGCCAGCCCGCCCAGCTTATCCACAGTATCCAGCCCATCGCTAACCGTTCCCTAGCTTCTATCCACAGACCGAAAAGGTAAAAAGAAAGACAGAGCGCGAGATAAGTCTATATACGACTCGGCCCACTCCTACCCAACTCAACACTCGACATGCTCTCCTGTTCCTTCGCCCTCACCCTCTCCATCTCGAGCACCTCATCAGCCTCACTCTTCTTCGCCACCTTTCCGGGCTTCGTCTCGCTCCAGCGGCCTGCGAAAGCCAGACCGGGGTGGAAGGCGGTCAGGACGAGCACGGCGGCGATGATCATGGGGCCCTCGAAGATCATGAACAGCAGCTCGTCGTTGGCGAGCTCGCCGTTGAAGCCTTCCTTCAGCTCGAGCACGCGGTAGACGCAGCGGATGAAGATGAGGACGGTCGCGGCGGCGATGGCTGGAATGGCGTTAGCTACGGTCTGATGGTGGTGGCGCGAAAGATGGGGGGAACGGAGACGGGGAAAGGGGAGAGAAGAGAAAAAAAAGAATGATGGGAGGGACTCACAGAACATAAACGCCTTGAACATGAACCGCCCCCTCAACCGCTCGAACCCGACGTCCAGCTCCCCGGCGTGCTTCCGCACCCGGAACCCGTACTCGATGCACAGCGCCATGAACACGGCTAAGCTCGCCACCTGCGTCGACAGACCAGCGATCATGATGTTGATGCCCATCTGGTTCTTGTCGGGCTCGTCGCGGTCGGCGGTGGCGGTGATGGCGCCGCCGGCGGCTTGCAGGACGAGCGACAGCAGATCACAGAGGACGAAGATGATGGTGTAGGTCCTGGGAGCGAAGCGCGAGATGCTGGGGGAGTGGGCGACGATGATGCGGCCGAGGCAGATGTAGATGGCGGCGCTGAGGAAGGCGGGGCCGATGGTGAGGCAGATGAGTTGGCTGGTGTTTATGGTCAGCATGAAGCAAATAGGGAGAAGGGGAAGGACGAAGAAGTCTTACATGAGGAATGGGTTGAAGGTGAAAGGGTTGTAATGCATCTGCACTCTGCCCACGTATCCCACGATCTCCAGCACGGTGCCGCCGAACATGCCGACCAAGAAGGACCATGTCTTGTAGCGGATGGCAAGACCGAGCTGGATGATCAGTAGCACGCCGAGCACGGCCAGGTAGGCGAGGTTTCCGGCGAAGGTGGGGACGTATGTGTAGTGTGCCAGGGCGAGAGGGCAAGTGCCCAGGGTGCAGTAATCGCCCGGGTCAAATTTCGGGTCGGTCATGTTGACGCCGGGGATGGTGAAGTTGGACATGATGGGCGGGAGGGAAGAGGGGACCTGATTCGGTCCTGGCTCTAGTGTTGTTGGTGTTTTGCTACCTCTGCTGAAGTTCCGGGCTTGTGATGAATGGAGAAAGTGATTGCCCGATGGAGTAAAAGGCGAGGAGAGTGAAGCTGATGGCAGCGAGGGTGGATGGTGGACTGAAAAAAACCAGACGGACAACGACGGGTAGGATTGTTATAGTGTAAGCCTCTCATGGCTGGTATCAAATGCCAAGTACGGCGCGAATTGCGAGAAGGACGAAAGAGGAAATGCGGCTGAGTTGCACATGGGAAGACACGGTCGGACACGGAGCTTGGCGGGTGGCCTAGTCCGACCGAGGGGCGGAGCGGGCTATGTACCACTGCACTGCGCATCAGATCGGTCGGAAGATATCAGAGGGCTGTGCAAAAACGAAGACAGCAGACGTGAGTAAGCCCTATTGTGCTACAATTTTCAGCCGGCCGCAGCCATGTTTGGTCTCCCATCGGTCGGACACAGTTGCCTGGAGTTTGTAGTTTGTAGCCGTTTTCGTTTTCTTGGCGGTCGGCCCGCTCTCGCATCCGGGCTCGCAGTGCCTATGCCCTCGCCGACCGCCAGAAAACACGGCCCGATCCGTCTTATTTTTAAAGTTTCAGCCACCGCGCTCCACTATCCATCCACAGTGGATTGCAAGGCTCCTATGGCTCAGATCTGGATATCTGCATTCATCTGGTCATGCGGAGAAGACGTGGAGCGTCTTGCGTGGATGGGAGAGCAAAACCAGCACCGGCCTCTGCTTTTTTCTTGCTGCGCCCCAGCCCCGTCCTGCCCCGCCAAGAAAGCACCCGCCCGCCCGCCTGCTGTGCCGCCCGTCTTGAAACCCAACAATGCCACACCACGAGCGGACACGCGGCCGGACTCGGACTCGGAGTAGGAGTAGTATGCAGTGTGACGTTTTTGAGCAGGTAGCTGCGGCGATCGCATACGCAAGCAACCGCCCAATCCAACAAATAAAGCAGCCCTCTACGCCGCACCTCGCTGCGCCGCCCGCCCGCTCTCGCTTGCAAAGCTTGTCGCTCCCTCAGGCTCCGCCCAGAAACGCCCACCCGCCGCTGCGAAGCCCACACGCGCCGTTTCTCCCCACACCATCACCAACCAAAAAAAACGCCGCAACGGTCGATCGGTATTCTGTGCCGTTTCTTCCGCTCGCTTGGCCCGCCTATCACTCTCTCGGCGGAAACGCCTCCGTTCTCCCTCCGCTCCGCTCGCTCGCTCGCTCGTTGTTTTGCGGTGGCGCCGGATCGTCCTCAACCCACCGGGTGAGTATCCAACGGCGCAGCAGCAGCCTGGTACCCACGTACCCTTGTACCCACCCAGCGACACGCTTGCCCGCACGGTATCGCCACCGCCGCGGAGAAAGCAAGCCGACGACCGGAAACAGCGAGGACTGCCTAGGTAAGCAGTTTCGTGACAGTTTACTGCCTCCTGCGGACATGCGCGCGCCCGTCGCGGCCGGCGCCTGAGAGCCTGACCGACTTGGGTGAGAGAGGTGGTGGTATGGAAACCCCCTTTCCCTGTTTCTTCACTTTAGTCTGGTTCTTGAGTGTATTTCTCCATCCCGTTTCATTTTTCAATTCCAATTCTCCGTTTCATCTCACTGGTTGGGTGCCCGCCCGCCCGCGTTCTCGCGTTCTCGCCCTCTCGCATTTCTTCGTTTCCGCCCATTCCTTGATCTTCTCTCTTTTGATTGAGTGTGCCTACGCGTATCTCCGCCCGCCCTACCTTTTTCTGTTTCCATCCCGGAACGCCCCAACCGCGCGCCACACGGCGGCGAAAGTTTAGTTCCCCCCCGTGGTTCCCCCCCCCCCGGCCCCGGATCGCCGGCAACGGTAGGTCGACTTTTGTTCGCGACGCGCAAGAAAAACATCCCCGCGCGTCCATTACCACCATCACCATCAACACCACCATGACAATCGGCCCGAATGTCATTTTTTAAAATAAAAAAAGTCAAGGTAACCGCGCGCGTGTAAACGATCTGCATTGCACACCATCAATCACCACCGCACAATGACAAGTTTCCCAGCCGCTTTGTATGCGTAGGTATCTATTCATGGCTGGTTTGAGTCGTGATGACGGCGAATTTTAGCAGCAACAGCAGCAGCAGCAGCAACACGCTGTGCCGCAACCCCAAAGTGGACGTGGGACTTCTTGGCCCAACCGCATTGCCGGGTCGTTGGCTGGCTGACTGACTCGCTGACCGACGGACGGGATGTGTTTGTCACCACGGACTACTCACGGAGAAGGGGCGACGATGATGCGCCAAGACAGAGAAGAGGAGGGCGGGTTGCAGCGGACGCAGCGGAGGTTGTGTTTTTTTCTTTTTCCTCTCCTTCCCCCGGTGCCGATCGGGGCTTCTGGCAAACCCCGTTCTATTTTGCCACTTCCTTATTCCTTGCGCATTACCAAGTCCTTGGTGGACGGACAGATGACAGAAGGCGTCGAGCGAAAAAGAAAAGGAGAAGAAGGCAACACGCCAAGCGATGAGGGCTGGGAATCAGACAAGCAAGCGAGGCCAAGAGCCACCGGATAAACTAACTCGTTCCGGAAGACACACGGCCGTCTGTCCGTGCGGGGGTCTGCTGTTGAGAGAGGCAGAACGCAAGACCGGAAACCCGGGAAGGATGAGCCCAGCCCAGCCTGCGTCGATAAGCGAACGAAAGTTGTTGCCTGGCTGGAAGGATGCGGTTATTGGTGTGGTAGGGCTTCGATATGCGTGTAAGCAAAACATTCTATACGGGCTTCTTCTTCCTTTCGCCCCTTCCCCACGCCCGCCTATTCTTTCCGTGTTGAACGACCAAATTTTTTTGCCTCGCCACACGATCGCTGCAACGAGTCCGAAATTCAGTGGAAAACGGCTTTGCAGCTCTGTATTCTCATATGCAGGCTCTATAGAAGAAATGATAACGCGACCGCCAGGTTCTCTGTTCAACAAGCAGAAGGAAACAAAACAACGTTGTATGAACGAACGAACCTCTCTATCGATCTACAAGTCATCGCTGTATATGCCACCCAAACCCGCACCCATCAACACATTATCCGCCATCGCACTACTACTCCCACAAAACTCCACCACTCCGTCCCATTTTCCCATGCCCCACCGATACCCGGCCGTTTGTGTGCCATCCGCCGGTGTCCCGCGTTCCCGGCCGCGCGTCAATGATCCGACGGCCCCCAAAAAACACCGAAAACCCCACATACAAAGGAAATTAAAATCAGATCAACCAATCAGTCCCGCCGTTGGGATGGGGGTACATCCAATCGCCGCTATTGCCTCCGCATCCCTGCGCCGCACCGTTGCCACTGCCGTTGCCCTCGCCCAGCAAAAAGTCGAGCGGGAAATCAGGCAGCAGGGACTGCGAGGCGGCAGCAGCATCATCCGCCGACTGGGACGGAAACGGAACGGCCCCCAAGGGGTGATAGTGGTGCGAGTGGTGCCGATGGTGGTGGGGGTTGACGCCGGCTGCGGCCGCTGCTGACGGCGTGAAGTCCATGCTCATTGGCAGCGTTTCTGCTCCTGATGTATGCGATGACTGCAGGTAAGACGTCGAGCTGGATCCGGACGATGAAGACGGATGCGGCTGATGATGGGAATGATGACCCGCTGGCTGCTGCGGGAGAGGACTATGGCTGCGGCTGCGGCTGCGGCAATGGCTGACGTTGCTGCTGCTTCGAGTGCGGTTCAGCTGCTGCAACTGCTCCCGTCGCGCAGGTGCCGAGAGGACCTCGAACCACTGCTGGATGCGGCGGATGCGCTGTTCGTACTGCGCGAAGACGTTTGTGTTTACGGCTGACTCGCCGTCCGTTTGGTTTTGGTTCGTCGCACCGGCCAGTGCACCCACCCGCTGCGAAATTGCCCGCAGCGCGTTTGAGATGCTGAGAGCGGCCCGGAGTTGGCTCATCGTCGACACGACCTGCTTCTGCTGGTCGGTGAAGGCATTGGCGCTGCCCACGGTGGTGGACGCAACGGCCAGTCGTGCCGCAGTGGTAAGTCCGAAGCTGAGCTGGATCCATTCGGAGTTATTGAAGGCAGTCTCGGCGCGGGCGGGCAGCGCGAGGTACGCGTCCAGCAGGGATTTTCCGGCGGATAGACCCGCGCAAAGCACTTCCAAGTGCAGCGGGCTACCGGCAGAAGAGGAAGGTGTCCCAGAAGAGGAAGATGAAGGAAGGGCCAAGAGGTTCCAATCGACTAGAGCGGCTTGGCAAAGGAACAGTTCCGCTGTGTGAAACTGCATGAGTAGGGATGCTGTTGGCCCCCAAACCACGTCAGCCAATGGAAAACGACACACGAGTGGCGAGATAACAAGCAATAAAGGCATGCAGGTACTGGGGTACACTAAGCAGCGCAGAGAATAGGTCAGAACTTACTGCTTTCGCCTAGCTCGAACGGTAGGCTCGCCCGCAGGGAGCTCAGCTCGGACTGCACGGCGTAGATGGCTGCTTTGGTAGCTGCTTCGTCATCAACGACGGGCTGCTGCTGCTGCTGGGCGGACATGAAGTCGATGCTCTCCATGATATGTTGTAATCGCACCATGTGGTAGAGGTACTTGTCTGTGGCTACTTCGGCGCGGTTGGCCAGCGACATGCAGCACTCGGCCATGTAATCGGTGTACGGAATCGTGTTCAGCTTCTGAAGGAGATTTGCTATTCTGCAGACTGTCAGTATGATTCATTGAGAAGACTCGGTGCCGAACGCACGTGGAGGACAGGTAGAAACACCCGGCGGCAGCGCGCTGCTCGTCGGCGGAGCGCGCAGGCGGGGGGCCTTCGGTGAGCCGGTTGCGTTGGCTGCCCGCATAGGTCTTCCAGGCCGCGATTGGCTCACGGTCGAGACGCAAGTCTATGACAATGCTGACGGCGAGCTGGAGGTATTGCGAGTATAGGCGAGGACGGCTGTGGTAGTGACTCCTGCAATCTTGTCAATACCAGCAAGTGAATGGAGGGAGGCGCGGGTATGCGCACCATGCCAGATAGACCAGCAGTCCTTGCAGCGCCTCGAAGGTCAAGTTGCCATTGACGAGGATGCGGTCGTTGACGGCCTGCTTGAAGAGGTTGCCGAGTTGGCGCTGGACGGGCATGTCGTCGAAAGAGGCGGCGGCGAGGATGGCAAGGAACAAGAACGGCTTCTCGAACCGCAGCTGCGCCACCGAGACACGGGCGGGCAGCACCACGAACGGGAAGTGCGGCGTCAGGCGCGTCTTGAAGATGTTGATGAGGACCTCGGCCTGCTGCATGGACAACAGGCCTTGGTCGATTGCATCGTCGTCGGAGTCGACGGAGGCTACGGGTTGTGGCTCGGGCGACATTGAAGTGGCGGCGGAGGAGCTGGTGCGGCCGCTGCCGAGGAGTTCGCGCACTTGAGCCTCCAGTGCTTCGATGCGACTGCGATATGGTGAGTAGTGAAGACGGTAGGGGTGTGGAGGCGCACTGACCTGTCGCGCATTTGCGAGTTGTACCGGCGGGTGGAAGGACGGAAGACACATTGCTTGCGCAGGCGGTGGCATCTGTCACAGGCCTCGTTGCTCTGGGTTCGATCGCAGCGGATCTTGGCCCGGAAACAATTCTGGCAGGTCTTCGTCAGGGACATGGCGGGTTGCTGCTGCATGGGTGCAGTAGTGGAACACAGAGAGAAAGGTGGAGATGAAGGTCGGGATGGGTGGTCTGGCAACCGGGGTCTTGGTACCTAAAGTACTCAGGTGGCACGCCTGCGAAGAAGCGCGCGCAGCATGTCGTGCTGGGGTGGTACAAAATAGAACATCATGCCTGGTGTCGCGCAGGGCTGCCAAGAAGCGTGTTTCTGGGGGCTGAGTGTGGGCG
Source organism: Diplodia mutila (assembly GCA_022560015.1). Classification (NCBI taxonomy): domain Eukaryota; kingdom Fungi; phylum Ascomycota; class Dothideomycetes; order Botryosphaeriales; family Botryosphaeriaceae; genus Diplodia; species Diplodia mutila. The sequence continues at coordinate 17,833 of JAFISB010000234.1, forward strand.
TTTGTGGATGAGCGGGTGTGGACGGGCGGCGTTTGGGGAGGATTGGTTGCCTGCAGCGGGTGGGCCAGATGGTTCAGGCCCCTGCGTGCCTGCCTCCGCGCCGCATGGAAGCGCCAGATGGGTCCGGCCGCCGCTGCGGTTGGCAGAATCCGCCGCTTGGCGCCAAGGAGCCCTGAATCGCTCTCGGGTCAGATTTAGTGGAACGTGGTAGTCTGATGAGGAATTTCGCGTGGCATAGCCCTACAGCTGCAAGAATAATAATGAACCGTTACACCCGCCCCACTCTAAAATCCCAGTCCCAGAAATAACCATCCCGCCCGAGCGCCGAAACCACCATACCAGTCCAGCCCTGCCTCAGCCACCGAGTCATCTCCGCATGTCTTTCTCTCTGCTGCCTGTTGCTCTGTCACCCTATCCCCCCACTACTGCGCCGCCGACCCGGTGAAGACCTGCAGCGGCCGCCAAAGCATCGGCGACTGGTGCATCGCCTCGCGCCAATGCGCCATCACACCCGCCGTGCGCGACAAACTGGCCATCGCAATGATGATGTCCGTCTCGAAGCCCATCGCCGTGTACAGGAAGCATCCGTACAGGTCGGCGTTCGCCTTGAGGTTGCGGCTGGTGAAGTACTCGTCGCTGTTGGCGACACGATCAACCTCGAGAGCAATGCGCAGCAGCGGGTTCTGCTCCATGAGCTCGTGGTGCTCGTCCATCATGGCGCGGATGTACTTGGCGCGGGGGTCGGTCGTCTTGTAGATGCGGTGACCGTAGCCGAACAGGCGCTGCTTCTTGGCCTTGACGTCGTTGATCAGCGTGGGCACGTTCTCCGGCGTGCCGACCTCCTCGAAGCCCTTGTAAGCGAGGTCGATGGCGCCACCGTGCAGCGGCCCGTATGCTGACACGATGCCCGAGATGCTGCACGAGATGGGATCCGTGAGGGTGGATGCAGCGTGCAGGAAGGATGCGGTCGAATTGGTCATCTCGTGGTCCGCGTACAGGATCCACAGTTTCTCGAAGCACTTCTCGATCTTCTGGTTGGCCTTCTTCTGGCCCGCCTCGTGGAAGCCCATCATCAGAAGCATGTTGCCGATGTACGAGCCGTTGGGGTCGGCAGGAGTGAAGGCCTTGCCGCGCTTGTGGCAGTAGACCAGCGCGATGGTGGTGGCGAGAGCGCCCAGGGTGCGGATGATGGCGGCATCGACCGCTTCGGTCTTGCCCAGGTAGGCGGGCCGGCCGGACTCGTGCACTTCCTGCGTGCCCTTATCAAGGGCCGCAAAGGCCGAGAGACCGGCGATAACCATGGACATGGTGAGGGAGTCGGGGCTATCGGCATGTCAGCAAGCGGTCCCAAAAGGGCAGCTGTAGGATTTGGACATACGAGAATGCGTGGATGACATCTACCACGCTCTGGGGCGGCACCATGGCTGCGGCCAGCGACCGGCGCATCTGGCGCTTCTCAATGGAAGAGGGCAGGTGGCCCCAGATCAGCAGGTGGACGACCTCTTCGTAGTCGTTGCTGTGGAAAAGATCATCGATGGAGGTGTCGCGGTACTGGATGCACCCCTTCTTGCCGTCACTGTGAATTGTCAGCAGCTGATCGCTTTCGGAATCCTGAGGAGATATTCACATGTAAGTGATGGAAGACTCCATGCAGGCGGTGTTCAGGAAGCCCTTGTCGATGATGCGCAGGCCGGACTCGACCTGGTCCACCGGATCGGCAGCAATGCCGGCGGCGGAGATCTGACGGAAGTCCGTAGCCTTGATGGCGTTGTGCTTGATGTCGATGTTGTAGCTCCGGTTGGTGCGGTTGTCGAGGACGGTCAGCGAGCCGGACGAAGCGCCCATCTCGGCTGCACCGACAGCCTTGAGCGCCCAACGGCCCATCAGGGTGGACGAGGCATACATGCCAAGGGCCCGCTGCCAGGCGGTGACACGCTCGGGGGTGAGGACAAACATGGTGGTTGATTGAAGTGAAGTGATGAAATGGGGCGGATTCGAAAAGCTCGGCTGAAGGACGGAGGGCGAAGAGGTGAAGGGTGAGGAATTGAAGGTGAGTGAAGCAAGACGCTGGATGCTGCTGAAGATGAAGATGCTGAAGCTGATGATGGCATTGATGGTTGTCTCTAAGGCCCTTTTTATGCATCGCGGTCGTAGCATGAGTAGCACCGAAGTGAAGAATATTCTTTTTTTGGAAGTGTCATAGGTTCGAGGTTCTGCACATGCATCCGGGCAGTGGCAGTCCGACGGGAGGTTGCGCACCGATCAGGAATACGGACGGCGGGTGTAGATTGTCCGACGGAGGAGGTTGTGCTGGCCATTGAGGCTCTGCTTATGTCACTTTCGAGTTTGGGAAGGTGGGTTGTGGCTTGGTCGATCCTTCCCCACGGACATTCTGCACCCTGCTCACCTCAACAACTTCACCGTCCGGCTGCGCCCGCTCGCAAACTTCCCGCCAGAATGCACTCGTGCAATTTTCATCGTCGCACCTGCTCCGGGAGACTGCATCGACCACCGCCAACGACAGAGTGCAGCGTGCGTCGCGATGGAAGGGTTGGGGGTGTGAGTGTTTCGCGATGAAGTGTTTCGCGACCAACAGGGCCTAGATTCTCTGTGGCTTGGGGCGTTGCTGGGGCTGAGCGCAGCGGACCGCAACACCACAACTCCGCTCTTGGCACAACCCGACCCTTCTCCGTCCGTACGTCGGCGAGTCGGCCAAATGGTCACGACAGGTTAATACCTGCGACCACCGCGCCGAAACTGCACCCATGGCTCTGAATGCCAAGCACCATGAAAGGCAGACGCGGTCACTCCCCATACTCTGCCGCCGGCCCACGAGCGGCAGTCACCAGCGCAACACTGGTCAACTCAGAGCGCTACTCTGTCGCAAAAACCACCAACAGCGACAACGAAACAGCCGTCCAATACGCTCGCCCATCGCGCGAGCCATGGCACCGCAAACTGAACCCTCTCAACTGGGGCGCCATGCCTCCAGTTCCCACCGAACGCACAGTTTGCCCCGAGCACAACGCCGGCTTCTTCAGCCGTCTCACATTCTCATGGATGACGCCCATCATGGCCGCGGGCTACCGGCGTCCGCTCGAAAACAATGACATCTGGCTCGTCAATCCCGACCGCGGCCTCGACTCCCTCTCGGCAAAGTTCCACGCCGCCTTCACCAACCGCGTGCGTGGCCGCCACAAGTCGCCCCTCGCCGCCGCACTACACGATACGTTCAAGCGCGAGTTTTGGATCGGCGGCATCTGCGTCGTGATCGCGTCGATATGTCAAGTCATGGTGCCGTTCGTGCTGCGGTACCTGCTCGACTACGTCGAAGGCGCCTACTACGCGGAGGAGGACGAGGACGACCAGATTGACGGTCCGCCGTTGAGCCGAGGCCTCGGGCTGGTGCTGGTGATCTTGGTGATGCAGATGATGCAGAGCACGGGGACGAATCATTTCATGTACCGAGGCTTCATGGTGGGAGCCCAGGCCCGCGGTGTCCTTGTCTCCGCAATCTTTGACAAGACACTGACGATTTCTTCCCGAGCGCGTGCCGGCACCACCCCCGAACACACTCCACACAATGAGACAAGGCCCAGCGAAGAGGACAAACAGCGACTTGCAACGGGCTTTTTCGGCGGCCAGAAGGATCCGTCCACGGGCGGCATCAAGCTGCCTTCGCATCCCCATACCCCCGCCCCTGTTCCAAAGGGTGGCTACTCCAACGGTCGCATCACGAACCTCATGTCCACCGATACGGCGCGCATTGACGTCGCAGCCGGCATGTTCCATCTCGCATGGACCGCACCCATCGCCATCCTGCTGGCGCTCGCCATCCTGCTGGTCAACTTGACCTACTCGGCCGTGGCGGGCTTCAGCTTGGTCTTTTTCGGCATCCCGGCCCTGACTCTGGCGGTCAAGTCGCTCATGTCCCGACGCAAGCAAATCAACATTGTCACGGACCAACGAGTCTCGTGGACTCAGGAAGTGCTGCGGTCCATCCGCTTCGTCAAGTACCATGCGTGGGAGGCGGCCTTCCTCGAGAGGTTGCGCGCACTGCGCAAGACGGAGACGGGCATGGTGGCGAAGCTGCTGACGACGAGGAACGCCATCAACGCCATCAGCGTCAGCTTGCCCATCTTCGCTGCTATGCTGTCGTTCATCGTCTACAGCGTCACCGGCCATGCATTGAGCGCCGCACCTGTGTTCTCCAGTTTGGCGCTGTTCAATGCGTTGCGCGTGCCTTTCACGCTGCTACCGGTCGTCATCAGCCAGGTTGCCGACGCTTGGCAGGCCATGAAGCGCATTCAGGACTTTCTCCTGGCTGAGGACCATCAGGACGGCATCATTTGGGACGAGAATGCCCCGTATGGCGTCGACGTCCGGGACGCTGACTTCGTCTGGGAGAAGGCACCAGGCCGAGAAGGCGAGGACGAAGAAAAGGAGCGAGACGCGAGGCAGAAGAAGGGCAAGGACGTCGAGAAGCGCCCCCGTACGGCCGACACTGTCACCCAGCCGCCCTTTGGCATGCAGGGAGTCAACTTCTCCGTGGGCCGCGGCGAGTTGCTGGCAGTCATTGGATCAGTCGGCTCTGGCAAAACTTCACTCCTGTCGGCCCTGGCGGGCGAGATGCGCAAGACACGTGGATCTTTTACCTTGGGCGGCACCCGCGCCTTCTGCCCGCAGGATGCTTGGATCCAAAACACCACCCTACGGGACAACATTCTGTTCGGCAGTGAGTTGCGGCCTGAGTGGTACGAGCGCGTCATCAGCGGGTGCTGCCTCAAGGCGGATATCGCACGTATGCCCGCAGGTGAGGACACGGAGATTGGCGAACGTGGTGTGAACGTCAGTGGGGGACAACGCCAGCGCATGAGCCTTGCTCGCGCCATCTACTCTGACAGCGACATCATCATCATGGACGACCCGCTCTCGGCTGTCGACGCCCACGTCGGCCGCCACATGTTTGAGCAGGCCATATGCGGCTTGCTGAAGGGTCGTTGCCGCATCCTGGCCACCCACCAGCTGCACGTCCTCGACCGCTGCGACAGAATCCTCTGGCTCGATGAGGGCCGCATAAAGACCATCGACACTTATGATAACCTCATCAAGCACGATGCCGACTTCCGTGCATTGCTTGTCTCCACCATGTCCGAGAAAGGCGCCGACAAGGGCAAGATGCAGCGACAGCCCACAGTCAAGGCGCCGCAGGAGGAGCAGAGCCAGAATGAGGAGGCCGGAAACAAGAAGGAGCAGGGCACGCTCACCTCTGAGGAAGAAAGAGACGAGGGCAGCGTGCCGTGGAGCGTGTACAAAGCGTACATCCGCTCGTCGGGCTACCTCTTCTTCGGCCTCATACCCCTCATCCTTCTCGTCCTGGCTCAGGGCGCCAACACGCTGACCAGTATGTGGCTTTCTTGGTGGACATCCCGTCGCTTTGACATGTCACGCGGCCAATACATCGGCATCTACGTTGCACTCGGCCTCATCCAAGCAACCCTCATCTTCGCCTTCTCAGCCGCCGTCTCGCTGCTTGGAGCACGAGCTTCTCGCACCATGCTCGATCGGGCTACCACCAAGGTCATCGGCGCCCCTCAAGCCTTCCACGACGCGCAGCCCCTCGGCCGACTCGTAAACCGCTTCTCAAAGGACGTCGACGTCATGGATAACCAACTCCCCGACGCCCTGCGGATGTTCCTCTACACACTCGCCATCATCCTCAGCGTCTTTGCCCTTCTGATCTTCTACTTCCACTGGTTCGCCGTTGCCCTCGTCCCGCTTTCCTTCCTCTTTCTCCTCGCCACCGCCTACTACCGCGCCTCCGCCCGCCACATCAAGCGCCATGAAGCCGTACTTCGTGGCGTGCTCTTCGCCCGCTTCGCCGAGAGCGTCAGCGGCATCCCGAGTATTCGCGCCTACGCCGCGCAGCCACGCTTCGCCCAGGCGGTGCGTGGCGCTGTTGATGACATGAACGCGGCGTACTACCTCACCTTCGGTAACCAGCGGTGGCTCGCGACCCGCGTCGACATTGTCGCCTCTGCCGTCGTCGTGACCGTCGGCCTGCTCGTCGTGCTCATGCGCGACGAAGTCGACCCCAGCACCTCCGGCGTCATACTCTCCTACGTCCTCTCCATCGTGCAGATGATGCAACTCCTCGTCCGCCAACTCGCTGAGGTCGAAAATGCCATGAACTCGACGGAACGTCTCCACTCCTTCGGCGACCTGTCCACCGAAGAACCCGACACCCCATCCTCCTGCACCTCTGCGTGCTGTGCCGTCGTCGAGCCGCCGCAGTCCTGGCCATCCCAAGGCGCCGTTTCCCTGAACTCCGTATCGATGCGCTACCGCTCCGACCTGCCTCTCGTCCTGCGCAACCTCACTCTCGCCATCGCCGGCGGCGAAAAGATCGCCGTCGTCGGACGCACCGGCGCCGGCAAGTCATCCATCACGAGCGCGCTCTTCCGCCTTGTGTCCCCCCTCGCATCCGGCCAGATCACCATTGACGGAATCGACATCGCGAGGGTTCCGCTGCACACGCTGAGGGGAAAATTGGGCATCATCCCGCAGGACCCCACGCTCTTCGCCGGAACCGTCAGATCGAACCTCGATCCCTTCAGCGAACATCCGGACCTCGCGCTGTGGGCGGCGCTGCGGTCCGCCGGGCTGTGTTCAGACGCAGGCGGCGTACGCCTCGACGACGGCGTCGAGGAAGAAGGCGCGAACTTCTCCGCCGGGCAGCGGCAGATGCTGGCGCTCGCCCGCGCCCTGGTCCGAGACTCCAAGATCGTCGTGTGCGACGAAGCCACGAGTTCTGTCGACTTGGAGACGGACCAGCGCATTCAACGCGCGATGAGGGAGGCATTCGCGGGGAAGACGGTGGTGACGATTGCGCATCGGTTGAGGACGGTGTTGGGGAGCGATCGCGTCGTGGTGATGGATCGTGGGAGTATTGCCGAGTGCGGGCCGCCGAGGGAGTTGTGGATGAAGGGGGGTATCTTCAGGGGGATGTGCGATAAGAGTGGGATTGAGAAGACGGACTTTGAGAGAGCGGCGGACGAGAGCGCGTTCGGTGGTGGTGCTGGGGATGACATGATCCGCCGGCTCCCCAGAGCGAGGGTCAGGGGGAGCGTGAGGTCGAATCGCGAGAGGTGGAGCCAGTTGAGGATGAGTGGGGTCGAGGAAGGGGATGGGCAGTTGGGTAATTTGAATGAGTTGCTGGATGGGGTGTTCAGGACTGGGTGGCGCATTTGATTGGCGTTCTTCTTTTGGGTGGGGATAATGATGATACCTGTACATACTGAGATAACGCGATATGACTGTAGACCTAGAAACAAGCTCAAACAGAGAGACGAATTTGTTTCTACCTTCGACGATACACAACGTGACAAAGGTGATTGCCAGATCTGAAATGATACCAGTCCAGTAACCCACAGAGCCTGACTTTAACTGGGAAAAAAGAAGCATCGAAATCACGCTGTCATTACGACTTCCAGCGCCCTCACCCCTGAGCGAAGATCTCCGCAGCATACCTCACCCCCTCAAACTGCCCGAACCAACCCCTCATCCTCTCCCCTCCATCCGCGCCGCCGCCACCAACGTCCACCTCCGCCCCCCTCCTCCCACCACCCCATCAGTTCCTTCACATCCAGCAGATCCCACACATACTTGCGCGTCTCGCCCGCACCCGGCCGCACGTCGACCCAATGCCGACAAAAGCTGCTCCTCCTGCCATGTGTCTAGATCTGAGAACAGATCGCTCACCGCAAAGTCTGCTGTGCCAATGGTGGCCAGTCTCGCCGCGCCCGCTCTTTCGAGAAGGCTGTCAATCAGCTTTGGAACTCTGTGGAAGGTGGCCTGCCAGTCGCGGTGCCCTACGATCCTAAAGTCAGCTATTGGTCACATCTCCCAGGCAACGGGAACATACCGCATCCAAAAACCGCATACCGAACGCCTATAAAATTCTCTGCGTGGAGACTTTGCAGCCAGCTGACGAACTTGGCAGAGTTATCGGCCGGCTCACCATCGTAAGACGCCATTATGACGATGACCGGCTGATCCCGAGGCAGCTTCTCCACAGCCGAGTCCAGCGTCGCCATGATCCTGGCCGCCCATCCCTTCTTTGCCACATCATCCGCGAGCTGATGGGCCAGCGTCTCGCAGCTGCCGCTATTCGAGCCATACAGGATCGTCATGGGCTTCCCCTCTCCCGCTCCCCGCCCAACCTCAGCCTCCTCCACAGCCGTACCAGCAACTCCGTCGCATTCCGTGCCCTCCGCAACCGGGCCTTGACGAAAAGCCCATACGGCATGATCGTCAGCGTATTCTTGACTTGCAGCCCGTACGCCGGGTCGTCCATCTCGACATAAAAGCACTGCAGCACCATCGCCACCACCAGCAGCGCCTCCTGCCACGGAAACGCGCGCCCGACGCTAGCACGAGCGCCGTTGCCGAACGGCTTCCACGCGCCCCGCGGCACTTCCTCGAAGCTGGCGTCGAGCATGCGGTCGGGATCGAACACGGCGGCGTCCGCGCCCCACACGGCGGGGTCGGTGCGCACGGCGGGCAGGATGGCCATGACGAAGTCGCCCTTCGCGACGGCGTACGTGCCGCCGACGACGGTGTCTTCGTGCGGCGTCACCTCGAAGCCCGGCGCCGTCGGCATCAGGCGCAGCGCCTCGCGGAGCACGGAGTCGATTTCGTCCCGCGCTTTTCGCAGCGCAGCCGGGTTCTCGAGCAGGTAGTACAGCGCGAAGGAGAGCAGGCCGGACGTCGTTCTGTGCCCCGCGACGAGGAAGGTGATGAGCTGGTCGATGATGGCGCTGTCGGGGAGGCCTTCGCCCCGTCTGCGTGTCGCGGCCGTGGATGAGTGTGTTGAGGAGGTCGGGCGCGTCGACGGGGTGAGCGCGGCGCTTGGAGATGAGGCTGCCGGCGATGGTGCACATGTGCGCGATGTCGGCGAAGAAGTCGTTGACGGCCGGCCGCCGGAACGTGTGGTTGATGACGTCGGGGATCTGGGCTTGCGTGCCGGCTTCTTTGAGGACTTTGTTCATGCTGTCGACGAACTCGTGCATGTCGTCTTTGTAGAAGCTGTTGAAGCGGTAGTCCATCGAGCACAGGGCGATGGTGTCGAGCGTGAGCCGAGTGAAGTCGTCGGTCACCGGGATGGTGAAATCCTCGCCGTACCGCGCCCTACTTGGTCAGTGTCAGCAGACATTGATTTGTAAAGAAAGCGACATACCACTTGAGGCATAGCTGCTGGGAAACATCCTTCATTGCCGGAAACATGTCTCTGATCTTCATGGGCCCGAATATGGGCATTAGAATCCTGTGCGCCACTCCCCAGCTGTGTTGATTATGATATGCCGTAAAGAGGCCGTCCTCGGTCAAGTGGCGAAGTTTGCCAATGCCAGCACTGACTGCTTTGTGGAAGCGCTTCTCGTCACAGAGCTCTTCCATGATGGCCGCGCTTCCGACGAGGATCTTCTTGTTGCCGGCTATCGTGATCTGGCAGATGGGTTCTACTCTACCATTAATTTGGCTCCCGGAAAAGGTGGCACCTGCATTGCCGTACCATACTCGCGGCAGATATTCACGAAGGACGTCAAGGGATTGTCCAAGTCAATGTTCCAGAGGTTCCCAACAAGCGGAAGTCCTACAAGGTCAGCCACGTTAGAGACTTAATAGAGCCGTTTGCTTACCAGTCGGACCCGGTATTTCCTGAAGTGTTTCTCTTTGCACAGCCATGATGATTTGTCGTCGATTTGGATGTAGAATGAGTGGATGCTGCAATGCAGTGCGATGCGGGTGAAATACGGAATCATTATCTATTTAAATAGTAGGAGCGAATGATCTCTGATGCTGTTCTGATGCTGTGTCGTGTGTGCTTCGGTGCAGTCAAGGCGTACGTATACCAAATGGCACTATTCCCCATCTGGATATAACGTCGCGAGACGCACGGGACATGATGTAGCGCGCGCGGCACTCGGTACAAGACCCTTCCGGGCCGGTTGGACGGCTGTCGCAATGCTTTAAACCATTGGGTCGGAGCAATAACGTTACCGTCGGGCTAAAAGTGTGTCCGTTCGGGTAGGGGTGTCGACCGGCACACAAACTCGAATAGGCCATCCATTTAGGCTTACGTCCTACGCAGGGTTATGAGACATGAGTGATTGACCTATGAGATGATTTCCAGACGAAATACGAACACCCCGACCACTTTCCATCGGCTGCCCCGTAACTCGGCGGACAACTTGAACTGTCCCGCGTATCTGCCCGAGCCACGGCCAACCACACAGGGTTGTTCAAAAAACACCCGGCACCATGATTTATGCACCTCCTACGTCGACTGGCTTATTATCCGATGTCGGAACTCGGCTTATGCTCACTCCGAAGTCACTTGTGGTAATAATGGCCCCTCGCGAAAGATCTGGTCCTTCTTTTTCTTCGAAATCCAAGCCTCTCCGCTGCGTTATAGCAGCTGGCTCGTTCCTACCGTCGACCAAAATACTCTACGGCCTCTATCTTTGCCGGTTATTATGGCGTGTCCGTTGTCATCGCATCCACGCGTATGTATACGGTGCGACATTCGTTCTGACACACAGAAAGCAGCAATCAACCATGACGACATTTGCCGATTCCTGAATTCTCGTGGAGGCTGAGGCCTTCGATAATTTTGGCGGCTTGGTCGTCAATTTGCAGTTTGAGCACGAAATGGGCTCACACTATCTCTTGGCCGACGGCAGCGGCAATCCCGTCGCGGATGCCACCACTGTCATTGCCATTGCGGACGCCGCCGAATACCGGATCTGGGTGCGTGTCAAAGACTGGGTTCTCGGCTATTATCCAGGCAGGTTCGCCCTCTCCGTCAACGGGACCACTCTCGCCACCGAACTCGGCGCCAATGACCAAGACTGGGCCTGGCAGCTCGGAGACACAGTCGAACCCACCGCGGGACAAACAAACCTCACACCCCACGACCTCACCGGCTTCCGCGGCCGACGACTCAATCCGGATCCTCTTCGTCGACGCCCGCGACGCCCGCACCGGCCACGAGTTCCGCTTTGCCGCGCGCTGCCTTCGTACATTGCTCCGGCACCGCCGTCCTGGGATTACACGCCGGGGCGGGACACGCTCTTCGGGCGGGAGGCGCAGGCGCGGCACGGAGAGAGCCTCGCGCCGGCGCAGGGCGGCGACATGCACCACGGCAACACCGTGAGACACTAGCGCCCGATCTTCTGGACCCAGGCAAGAAGGTATACTCAGTTCGGGATTTTATCCGTACCGTCGGGGTGCTACAGCAGGACAGCGACGCATGGGCGCACCTGGACGCCGTAAACGCTCAAGGTGATTACTTGCGCCTGAGAAATCACAAGGACGATAGCGATCCAATCCCCGCCGAAGAGCAACCAACTCCACCACCGCCTTCCGACCAATACTAGCAGTCGATAGCGGAAGTTTGGGTCAAGATTCGACAAGAGCACGGGGAACGTACCGAGAAAGTACCTGCTCCACGCCCGCGCCCTTTGGTATCCCCGCCTACCCCAGCTCAAGCCAGCACCAGCGCGAACGCCGACGAGATGGCTCAGGACTCGGGAACAAATGAACACTCCCGCAAGTGGACCTTCGGGAAGCACACCGGAAAGAAGTTCGAACGCAAGTCTCAGAGAGGAGGCCAGCCCAAGCACTCGGTCGTATACGAAGAGATTAAGGACCTGTTGCTATACGACGTTCCGCTGAACGTCACGCTGGACAATTCCAGGGCGCGGTACGCCGATCTGCGTGGGCAGCTGAAGAAGGCCCGGCGTCGACAACGACGGAGGCCCCGTTGCCGTCTCATCTGCGGACCACGACGACTACGCAGACCCGCGCACGAAGGGCCCGCTGACGCATTTCTGGGAGTACGGCCAGTGGCTCGATCTGTACGCCGACGGCGAGCGCGTCCGCGACCACCTGCTCTGTGCATTTTACGGGACGTTTTCGAACGTCAAGACGATGGAGTCGCATACGTACGCCGATGTCGCGCTGGATTGGGTGGCGTTCGTGCCTGGGTGGCGTTCATGCCTGCGACGGGCGAGTACAAGCGGTACAAGGGCGAACATGTCTTGTCGGAACCGGATATCCGCGAGCATAAAGCGTTCTCGGATGCTTTGGTGCAGAACGGGGGGCCGATCTGTCTGCATTACCCGGCGGGGATGAGGAGAAGTACGATCTTCGACTGCAGCGGTGGGAGTGGGATGTGCGAGACAAGAAGCAGTACGACATCCCATTTCGGTGTCTTTACTCGCCCAATGTGGAGAATCTGATGATGGTGGGTAAGCACATCAGCATCACGCATGTCGCGGGCTCCAACACCAAATTCGTGGGTAATGGCGGGCAACACGACATCGCGACGGCGGCGGCGGCGAGTCTGTCTAAGAATTTCGAGACGACGCCGTGAGGTGACTATGAGAAGTATTTGCCGGAGCTGAGGGAAGCTATCGCTGTTGATAATAAGGGGACGTGATATGCCGTGGACAAGGAGGGAAAGGTGCAAAATGAGGTGTAAGTGCAACGACAGTGCTGGCAGCAGAATGTACGATCAAGCTGACTCATTCGAGACAAGTCCAGCGGTGAACAGTAAGATGCATTCGGGCCCGACTCAGTCCTCACGACGATTGGTTGGCCATCAAGGCTGTGCTCAAATCGTGAGGTTAATAAGACGACTCTTCGGTCTGTACTTCTCGTCATGACCGCAATATCAGACTTGCCTTTGTTCTTAAAGCACCATTCCCGCATCGACTAAGCTCAGTTCAAGTGCTGGGGATGTATTGCGGTGCTCAAAGTCAAATGCTAGAATTATTAAGCTGGCTATGTTTACTACAAAGCGACATCACTCAGGGGTATCCACAACCTGCACCCTCTCAAAAGTTATATCTTGCCAACTCTCAAGGCGCCATTCGACGATTTGCGGTGTCCCGTCATCCTTTTTCTCAAGAGCATACACCTTCCCGGCTTGGGTTGCAGCAATGGGCGAAAGAGGAAGCACGTCCTCCATGCCTGGAATGGAATTCGTCGAGGTCCAGGCATCCCGCGTTACAAGACCGCCGCCATACACCAGTTTCACACCTCCGGACGACTGCGTTATGAACACCCAGCTGTTGAGAGCGTCTGTACTGTTCGATCCTTGACGGTTGGTATGGCGATTCATGGCTGCCAATTGGCCCCCTTCGTCGATGTTTTCCGGCACTGCTCGTAGTCAGCCGTGTTGGTAACGAGGGAGGCGTTACCCATGATCGAGATGACGGCAGTGCTGCGTTGCAGATGACGATTGCATTACTTTGGTGGCTGAACGCCTGTGAGGAGTGTTCGTGTCCGCAGCGAGGGCGGAGGAGAGGTGGCACTTACGGTCGAAGGCAGAGATGCCCCAATCGCCAGGATAGCCATAGAGTTCCACAAGCTGACCGCCTCTTCTCAAGTACATCGCCACCCTCGTGCCGGTGTCGTTCCGGCTATTCACTATCGGCACGGGCACAACAGCAAGTGCCGTGCCCTGGTCAGCGTCGTGGAAGCGATATCCATCGAGCTGTTGCGGTTCGCCTGACTCAAGACCAGGGTAGCAGATGAATGGCTGGCCGGATGCATTGCTGTAGACGATGAAGCTTTCCTCGTCGCAGACGTTTGCAAACCGACATTGAGGGCCGTAGGCGGCCAGGCCGGAGTCTGTGTCGACGACGAGGGCTTGGTCGTCGAGCGTGTGCTCGACGGACCACCCGTGCTCGGACATGTTGCTTGCCCAGAGGGCGCGGATGGTGTTGTTGATGTCGATAAAGGTGACATGGAAATCCGGATACTGTCGATTTTGAATTTTATCGTTAGCATATTGCGAGCCTGTGCTTGGCAGGGTTCTCTTACCTCCACATCATCGTACAGGTAGTTGTAAGTGGCGATCGGTGTTCCGTTCTTGGGCAGGATGGGCGTCTCGCTGTTCTGTGCGGATATCGGCGAGAAGGTCCAGTTCGCGGTGTTGTTGTTGAAGTCTCCCATCCATATGTCCAACGTGGTTGCATTTTGGTAGAATACTTGAGAATGTTCCGCCCCATCTGCATCTGTGTAATTTGCCGCGGCGAGTTTTGATTCGGGTGCAACACCCCTCTGGATAACTTTTGTCGAGTTGACAACCGTGTCGTCGTATGTTGAAGTAGCCGTTCCATGCTCCCTCGTCCCAACACCGACGCCAACGCCAACTGCGATCCCAATGATCACCAGCGTAGCCAGGACACCAATAGCTATCCAGAATGTCCGCTTGCGCAGGCCGCAAATAGTTGGAGGAGGGACTGTAGCCAGGCTGTCGGTCTTTGCGGCATCCTCACGAACAGGCTCGGGCATGTCGTTCTCGCCGGGTCTGTACTGGGGAGCATTCACACTTTGGTCAACCTCCAGGGTGCTGTATTCCGTTTCGGGTCGTTCTGACATGGTGCAAAATCCCTGCCCTTCTGAGCGGAGATCGGCCGGGCAAGTGTCGATGAGCTGAAATGTAAGTCTCTTTGAATATTAGGGCCGTGTCTAAAGGCTACTTATACGCAAAGAGAGTCCTGCTGCCTCGCGGGTAGCCGAGGAGGCTGACCATGCAACCGGGGTACTGCATCGCTTTCTCATTGCCAAGCCAAGAGACTTGGGCAGTGCCTGCGGGGCAAATGCCGGGGCCACCTGATTTGTACATGGATGGCTCTTAAATCAGATCATTCATGTAGATCATAGCTAAAAGTGAGGGCGTAAACGCTGAGTGACGTTGCGTATTACAAGCGAAGAATGTCTTACAGTGGGGAGCTCCAATCAAAACGACCGGGTTGACGCTCCAAACAACCGAGCCTCGGCGGTCTTTCCCGACCGAGAAGGACAATCATATGTTGACAAGGCTTGTCAGAAGAAACCCCTGCAGCCTTGTCCCCACAACAAAGGCAGCAGCAACTATTGGCTCCTTGGAATCCCGGGTAAGGCATTCTTGAGGCGGAGGCCGCAAGGCCTATCCACAATGACGATGTTTTTAAATTGCTCTCAGCCTCGCACTACACCTGCACTTGCCGGTACATTGTCACGTATTCTTGTAGGATTCGGGCCCTTGTTGACCTGACATTGTGTATAGGTGGAGTCCTCGTATTCCGTCGTGGGTCCGCCCCAAAGCCCCTCAATGCGTCCTGCATAGCCCTGGGTGAGCGGGAATTCTTTCATATGACTGCTGCGAGGAGCAATGGATCTCGTTGGCGCTGGTTGCTCGCTGCCAGCCCCCGCGGATTAAAATCTCGTACACTTCCGTCTCGACGCCACTACTCTCCTTCACCAGGGCAAAATGTCACCAACCACCACTGACACAGGCGACCACGGTCTCCCACAGTGGCTATACTGCACGCAGGCGTTGATGGTTACCAGCATGGAGTCATCTTTGACGGTTCTGCCAGCATCCTTATGGAGTAATAAAGATACAAGTAGACTATAAAATCGCAAAAGTCTGCAAAAATTAACAAGAGCTGAAATGGGTTCTGGGAGGCTTTTTTTTTTCGAAACTTAAGATCAAGAGTGGATGGACCATACAGAGCATTGAAATATTATTACATGCCTAAAACAAACAGCTGTGCTGTTCATCACCGAACTGATAGATGAGAGCGAGGTGCGTGATACTAACGGAATGCGGGCAGCCAAAGCATTTAAACAGAACCTTAAAAAGTCTCAATCTCATTACAATAGTAAAGAAGCCGACGTCGCAATGCTGCTTCTCACGGTACTGAAATCCTTACTCGGGAATAATGGAACGAAATACTAGTCCAGACTTGACCCACTGCATTAGGAAAACGTGACCGATTACCATCCTACGCCAAATATCGGCATGGCTACTTATCATCATAACTGCAAGTACCGGGGGGAATGCCCGGTTGCCGATGATGTCTCCCTTCGCGTCTTGGTATTCCATCTCATGTACAAATTCCTTCATTCTGGAGGACCTGTTGGAAAGGGACCGCGACCCATGATCCACGAGATATTCCCAATGACCAGTAGTTGCAGATCGCTCGGCGTCGTCAATATCACACAGCAGCTCCGTGCCTCGCAGTGCTACTGCGATAAATTCCGCAGAGAAATGGTTCGATTCGTCCAACGCCCGCCTCACGGTCCCTGCGTGTATGGTGTCGAGATGTACTGTTCCAGCGCAGCGTCCGCTTTGGTCTCTGAGGAGAAACAAGTGAGAGAAGTCTTTCTCGTTTCCGGAGTCGTATTTTTCTAGTAAGTAGGTCGAAACCTGGGAATGAACAACAAGGCGACTAGGCTTGCACGCGGCGTCGACCTCGGCCTTGGACATCCTTTCCGTGAATGTTGATGGATCGTCGTCACTGGCCAATCCGCGACTTTCCAACCAGAAACTCCTGTAGGTAGGCCATTTGACCCTGAAAAGGTCTTTGATTTCGTACCATGTCTTGAGCTCTGCAATGTCTGGGGTAAAGGGGCCAGGAAAGCATCCTTCTCGCCATGCCGCGACGATATCCAATAGATACGGTTCCCAATGAAACCCCCAGTACTGCATGCTGGAGGGTGCCAGTCCGATGAACTCGCTAAACCCATTCGCATCAGGCTTGAAAACTTGCCAAGTGGCAATGGGACCGTAGAAAGACCGCTTATAAAGGGCGTCATCATCGTTTCTTGTGAACTGCTCGTAGGAGATTGTGCTACACACAGACGTCCATGACCAAGATGGGAAGCCCTCAAGAGAACGTGCTCTGTAGCGTGAGGTGCTGGACGATCGCCAGAGAACCGCTCTATCGATGTCGTCCAAAGGCAGACCGAACACATGGTTGGTTCCATACAATCGACTCATGTAGCCCGAAAACGCTTCTAGAATGTCGGTCTCATAGGTCAATGTTCTTCTAGTATACTCCAACACAGCGTCGGCATAGCTGTAGTTGAACTTCAACATGGAATCGGTGCATGTGCTCCCTTCATCTTAGAAATGATTGCCTCTCAAGTGGGCGCTTTCAAACCGCACACCGTCATCAGTGAATACCACAAGAGTCTGCGAGAGAGTGGCTTCCTGAAACGTCCACCCTCGCTTTAGCCAGGCACAGGTAGGCAGGATAACTTTGGAAAGAGACGGAAGGACCTCTGTGAATTCGATTTCTCCGATCGATAGATTTTGCCGAGAGATTGTACGAAGTCGATGAAAGACACCCGGTAGACCATAATGCGCATTGTCCCCAGAGGCGGCAACAATGGTGAACATAGACGAAGCGTACATATTTCCCATTTGCTGGATTTGGTCGTGTTTCGCGTCCATATCTTGGATAATGCAGAACCGGTCTACCCACAGATATCGCACTTCAACTTGACGGCACACTATCAATGCATCGCAGATGGTAGCAGGTATATCGCTCTGGAGAAACCGTCCTTTGGATCGAAGTAGAGGAAGTGTCGCACTCGTCGCCATATCGTTCTTGTTTGGTCGCGATTGGCCCCATACGTAACTGAGAGTTGCGTAAGGGCACCCCGGCAATGGACCTACAAGGCAGCCGTTTCAGACGTCGATAAGCATGAAGCCGGCAGGCATTGGGTCCAGCACCTCTTCTTGCGTGCATGACTCTCTTAGTCTTCGGCAATTGCTAAGGTAGGCTTTGATGAAGTTCCAGTCAACCACTTCTCTCATCGTATGCTTCGTGCTAATCAGCATGTTTTTCCGTCCGGGCCAGGTTATTTCCGCACTGGCAATGTTCCAAATCTTGTCCTCATCAGGTGAACCAATGAATCCAATGAAGAGTCGCAAGGCGCCCATGTCATCGCAGATGCTGAGCAAAACATGCCGTTCATCGAGGTGCTTTCCCACGTTCGTCCGCCGGATATTGGAAACGTTTTTCGCGTAGTATTTGTCGTTCCGGGCTACGAATTGACCCAAGAATTTGCAAAATGCGCATTGGGAGGTCTCAGAAAGCTCTGCGATTGTCTTTCCTAACCTTATGGCAACGTCACCATGTATATCATATGGTATGAACTTGTCGTTCACACAAGCCGCAATGCACTTGAGGAGATGCGGCAAGTTTAGGTGTCTGCAGTAAGTACAAAGACTGTTTGACATTGACGGTTGATCGGCCTGGCATTTGGAGCAAGGCTTGTGGAATAGGTCCCAAAACAACCTGGACTCGTTTGGCACGATCGTCGAATGCATCTTGTTGTAGCTAACGAGATACAAAGTCGGACATAGAGAGCATGGATGAGTTGCGTCCTCGATATGCTCTTGCAAAGCTTCTTGTCGGTCATGTCGCTTTCCGAATTGGCCCGGATACTGTCTGATGTTCGGGAATGGATTCTGGATGGCTGTGGAATCTGGATGGGGCCAACATTTTCTTCCACGGATTCATTCCCGTTGTATGGCGGACTTGGGGCGTCCGTCCAAGGAAGCCATCTGCAGAGAGCTTGGGAAAACCCACAAAACATGGAGACATGCGACCACGAAGAAAAGGTCCAGTAGGAACAGTAAAGATGGTGTCTGGGCGTACGATGGGTTAAATATTCGAGAGAACGGCAGCCCTTGCGAAAGAGATCGTGGTAGAAGTTTCAAAAGTGAAGGTTGGGTGTCTTGGGATTTCTCTGCCTAGAGGGAGGTTTATTGATTTGAAGCTTTGCCGCCGGTGTGCCTCAGCTGGAGAGGATTTTTGCGGACTGTGGCATGCACGTAAGCCTGCAAAGCTGGGATCCCACTGCGGGATCCCATCGCCGAATCCGAATCCTGGATTCAGAGCTCGTCGGCTAATCCTTGGTCACGGTCTGCGTCGTGAACTCCTTATTCGCCATTGTAGCGGCCCGACATGCGGCATGGCACAAGCGAGTACACCGGTACAACGCAGGGAAACTGCGCCGCTCTACATTTTACCGGTTAAAATGATGACGATCTACAAGGCTCCGTATCAGCCTTGCATGGTCGGACGATGTAAGCACGCTGCAGGCGCAACGCTTCAGCCTTGGAAATTCTCTCACCATGCAGTCGTTCGTATTGGGTCGTTCGCACTGTGAACATTTTCTTTGCTACTCCGTTTAGCGCGCTTCGCCCATGTGTGAAGAGGTCGCAGCGTCAGCGGCAATGCAGCCGGACACGCTTGCGGTGCCAGTGGCGTTGGTCGGGAAGGGATGTGGAAAAAGGCTGCATGGGAAGATGCCACATGGCAAGGCTGACCGAGTTTCCGGACGCGCCCGCAGAGCCACTGACCCACGAAGTCTGCCTTGGCTTGACATTGACTGCTGCCTGGACCCGCACATGTACAGATGAGATACAGTCTACCCTTATTGCTTTCGCTTGCTCGTATTGCCCTCTGCTGTTCCATATGCTGACTACTTAGTAGCTAGACCGATCCTCCTGACGTCCGTCAAAGAAGCCGTTTGACTAGCACAGCTTGGGAGGTTCCCCGCATAAATCAGTTGCAAAACCATAACGGGCTGCGGAAGCGGGCGGGGGTGAGCCGTTATGCTGGGTGCAAGGCCAGCAGTGCTGACATGCATTTGCAGGGACTATCTCCGCGTCGCTGGGATAGCCTGTCGGCTTTTTCAGCCCGCGGAACCATTCTTATTGGAGCGTTGACGGCGGTACTATCGCGCACGCTGAGAAAAGAATTCAAGATCGGACGTAGGTGGATGGTGTCGAGGGTGGCATATCAGCTTTACTGGAGTGCGACTTCACGAATGAGAAACTCATGTGACATGCTGATCATATGGAGGCATTATTAATGGTGTTGGTGGAGACTGCTACATTAGTATAGTTTGCTCACCCATATCAGGCGTTCGTACGCAATCGACGCACCACAGCCAAGTTGGTGCCTAATACTCAACCTCACATTGACTAAGCGCATCGTAGAAGACTCATCATTTAAACCGAACGGATTGCCACATGCTACGAGGGCCCTGCACGGCACCAACCTCGATTCTGTATAATCTACTTGATCCTCAGTCGCATCATGTCGATGCACGAGCGAGCCAGCGAAGCGAGTACCTGGATTGCATCGAGCGATGTTCATCAGATTTCGAATACAACCACGGAGCCATACATCTGCCCAAGGTGTAGCGAAGCCTCCAAAAAGATTAATCACCTACGACGACGGATAGAAAATGAAGAATCTCTCCAATTCAAGTGCCACCGGATTGCCAAACTCGGCGAGCTTTCGGAAATTGTTCTCCACCAGGAGTGTTCGTCCTGCAAAACTCTTCTCGCCATGGCAGAGCAATACAATTTTCGGTGAGGCCCGCAATGATGCAAAGGAAGAAAAACGATTTTGCTAACACGGTTAGTTCACCACATGATAACATCACACCACCCAAATGGTGCGATTTGTTCGCTATTCCCAGCCTTCTCGCCCTGAATGAGCTTGCTCTAAGCGAGGATGGTCGCGACCGTATGGGCGTGCCCCGGGAGCACCAAGACACCCTGTGGCTCCAAGTCATTAAGAGTTGGCCTACCAGTTACGGAGAAGATGAAAGGTATTACGAAGACCTTCACAAGATTGGGAAAGACCATGGCTGCCTTGCCGAATTTCCAGCGAGATATTCCGAGTCAGCCATACATCAGGTCCGGAAGATTGAACCTTCCAAGGCTGACTTCGCTTTGATCCGCCAATGGATCAAATGGTGTGAGGAAAACCACACTCAGGGCTGTACACCTCCTGATATACTTCGTGTACCAAACCTCAAGCTCATCCACTGCCGATCAAGAAGGGTTGTCCCGGCTAAGCAGGGAAATCGTTACTCCGCTCTGTCCTACGTTTGGGGAGCAGCAAATTCCGAGGGCACATCCCACAAAAGCTGTGAGGTGTTATCCGATCAACTGCCGCTGACCATCGAGGACGCTATGAAAGCGACACTGGAACTGGGGCTAGAGTACATCTGGATCGACCGTTACTGCATACCGCAAAATGCAGCGGAAGAAAAGCACGTTCAGATCCGAAACATGCACTGGATCTATCACGGAGCTCAGGTGACCCTGATAGCAGCCGCCGGTAAAGATCCGGATTACGGTCTTCCGGGCGTCAGCGAACGACCCAGGAGACCCCAGGTTGAGTTGATCTTTGGGTCAAGTCTGCTCCTCCATACCGGCGGGAGCCTGAGCAGAAACGTCAAAGGGTCCGTATGGGCAAGCCGGGCATGGACGATGCAAGAAGCACTCCTTTCTAATAGGAGACTTGTCTTTACCGATGAGCAAGTCTTTTTCGAATGCAATCGTATGGATTGCTCCGAAACGATTGAAAAATCCTTGGTTCATCTCTTCAGTCGCGATGACCAGGAACCGATCAATCGAAAAGGTCACTTTCCGTCGCACGGTATACCAAAACAGCAGAAATTCGTCTGGAACCAGATCAATGAGTACCTCCAGCGCCAGCTATTTTACGACGACGATGCACTCAATGGAATGCTTGGCATCTTGGAGGCTGTGCAATCCAATTTCAGAGGGTTTCGGCATGTGTGTGGGCTTCCCCTCATCATCATGGGTCATCACAGCACTCTAGCAGAGGCAATCTGCGGAAGCCTCTGTTGGAAGCCAACATGGAAGATGGCACGGTGGGACAACCTCCCCAGCTGGTCATGGTGCGGATGGAAGGGGAGGCTGGACTGTTCTGAATGTGGACCCGGCCTTTCACGGCGCATCATCCCCGGCAGTGCAGATGTTTGGCTTGAGCTCGAAGACGGGTCCTTGGTGAACGACTTGAAAGATCTCAGAAGTCTTCCAACGTTCAGACGGTTGGCACCCAAGATGACCAGATTCATTCACGTCCAGGCTGAGACTGTTTGGGGGGTCATACGACCTGACGGGTGGGTCGCGCCTGAGGGAAGACACACATGGGGGTTCATTTTCATCCCTGTGAACGATTGTCAATCCACACGACCGGAAACTGGTTTTGATTATTGGGAAATGGAGACTGCTTTCCCAGAGTGCGAGCTCTCCAGACAGCTCGACGCCGGGTTGACTTGGCAGGGTCTTGTATTTCAATTCGAGGAAGGGAAGTTTCAGCTCGAAATCATAATCGTCCGAAGAAAGAAAGAGTGGATGGAGCGGATGGGAACTCTCTATGCTACCATTCCACCGGGTAAGGATATTTCAAGTTTTAGAAAGACTTATTGTAAAAGGACCACAGTACGACTTGGATAATTATATAAGAGCGAGATGGTTTTGTCATATTCTTCTTACACTACGACGTGTTTTGTGATCTCGGAGTAGTGGAGGTCTAGATGGGTCTTGTGATCAAAAATCGAATCAGCATGCCTCACAGCAAGCGACGGTAGCGTGGCGCACCTCAAATGCACGCGGAGACTGTTTACACAAGATATCGATTCTTTGTGTTCCATCAAAGACACTACACCCTTCCTCAATACGCTTTGTCCGGCGGCACAAGATCCACGGCTCTCATCCGCTGATCCCCCTCGAACACAATTTCCAACCTATCATCTCCCACAGCGCGAATATTCACCGGCTCTCGGTAGACACCGAGAGCCACAATGCCCGCACTCGTATGCCGCAGTCTCTCGGTCGGCGTCGAGAGGATAGCCAAAGCAGCAAGCTCGGAGATGGAATCCCACGCGCTGGAGCTCTCGGGCCTCCACGCCAAGACGTACACGACAAAAGCGACAGCGTAGACACTGTAGACGACGAGCACAGCCAACGCGATAAACGTGGGGATGCCGCGAGCGGAATACGCAAGACCCTCAGCCGCGAGCTCGGTGTCCAAACGAAGGCCGCGGTGGGCGTCGGTTGCAGACACGCCCCACGGATCCCGCGCCATCCCGTTCCCAACGATCACGTAGTGCGACCAGTCGTTGAAGACTTGGAGTTGCGAGGCGAAGCTGTTGGGGTTGCCGACCAGTTTCCAGGCGGAGGTCAGGGTTTGAGACATGGCGGCGACGACCAAGCCGGAAAGGAGCGTCTGCGTGCCTTGCACGGCGGAGGCTTCTTGGAGGGCGGGCAGCATCATTATGTCGAGGAGCGTCGTGTTGGGGTCGTTGGCGGATGGCCAGCCTGATAGCACCACGTTGGCCCATTCCGAGGACAGCGGGGTCGCGGTTTTCGGCCATGATGTGATGTTGCTTTCCGCGTACAGTGTTCCCATGCCGGAGATGCGGAGGGCGCTCGGAGCCCAGGAGGCTGAAATCGTGCAGGTGAATGCGTCGAAAGATGTGACGTCCTTCTGGTCGTCGGCCGTTGTGTTTGATAGTAAAGATGCTGGAGGGAGGATGATGGCGCCAATGGAGACTGGCAGGTCTGAAGTATTGAGGTCGACCCAAATGAGCTGCCAATGAGAGGACTCCTGAAAGGATGGGTGGTTGACTGCTGAGGTATTGGGAAGACCAGGAAACGCTACGTTGACGGAATCAAAAGGATTGAGGGATTTTTGACACTGGGTCCACGCAACGGGTTGCTTGCCGCGTGATTGCATGATTCGGCTGATACTGTTTACGAGGAATACTTCCGGCATCGCGCTCATCGGCCCATTCGATATTTGAGTCCAGGTCGCGAAGAACGCTTGCATTATACCCTTTGTGGTTGCGGTTGCTACTTCACTGTTGGCACCATGTGCTTTCAGATACGACACGTAGGGACCTTCCCTCTCGTCAAGTGCCAGAGGTATGGACCTGTTACCCCCTTCGAGACTCGTCTCTCCAAGGATTCGTATGTTGCCTCCGTTTACCAACCGAAGGAGGCCGGGGAGGTCAACAGAGGCGCGACTCTTTACCATCTCAAGCACCGTAGGCAGCGCACGCCATGGGCATTCCACGTACGCTGTAGCGTCTACTGCCGTGCCAGTCGTGGTGTAGCATGAGGTTGGAATGTGACTTTTGTTCAATCGAGGAGGAAAGAGATCATTCTCCGTGCCTTCAAACCACAAGGCAGTCGTCCCGAATGGAAAGGGCTGCCTCTGGGGAATGAGTGTGATTGCGATTGACGGACCAACGCCAGCGGCAAGGACGACGTTGAAGGCGATGAATAGCGCAAAAGCGCACTTCCGGCGGTTCGGTACCCAGTTCGATGTGAGTGTTCCGATAAACTCGAGGGACCACAAGTAGCTGATACTGGTTGTTTGGAGGCCAGCAAAAAGAGCGCCGAATGGCAGCGCATCCTGCCCGAGGGCGTGATGCCGTATGAAGTACAGTACGATACTTGCAATAGAAGCCTGTGTGACCAACTCGAGAGCTTTGGCCAGGAACTGCAAAGCCGTGGTTGATGGCGGTCTCTTCGGATACCAGGTTGAAAGATTGATGGAAACCAAACACAGTGCAGTCATCACGGGGACGACATGGATGCTGAGCCGGAATACAGCGACAGACCTTCGGCGGCTGAGAGCTACCTTCGGTGTCTCCTGGAGTGTCTTCCACGGACTTAACAACATCATAGATAGCAGTTGAAGGCTTCGAAGAAAGGCTTCCAGGAGTTCTCGAGCGTGCATTGTGCCATGTGACCGACCTTGTGAAGAACCGAGCGACGTGCTGAGAGAAAAAGTTAAAACATTCAAGATCAGCCATGACTTGGGTGTTCATACCCAAGAGAATTGCGTGCGTTCGGGAGTGGGAGCTGCCCCAGCTGAATAGTACTCTCGGAAGGGTATGCCGAGCCGGTTACAGAGTTCCGAGCTGTCTCCATTTCTTCGGGTATGCTCAATTGTTCTCAGAGTACCGCGGCTGTGAGCCGAACCATCAGAATTCGAGGGACGATCGGCCTTTGGATAGTTCAGCAAGATGAAACAGCTCGCACTTATAGCCGGGCCAAAATGCCAAGCGGTAATATCGCCTTGCTGAACAATCCGTCGACAACGGTGTGTCCCATGTGCTCTACGTTCCGGCTTAAAATTCCCCCTTACGGCTGAGCGGTAGCGTGACGATTATAGATCCAACGAACAGAGGGGTTGGTGGCATCTTGGTGATGCTATAGGTCAGGCTGGTGTCGACTCAAGAAAAAGCAATATCACGGCGGCATTCTGCTGCGGCACCTTCACACAGGGTTCAGTGAACTTGTTTTCTCGATAAAGCGACATAAAGCAGGCCCTATCGGGGAATTCGTGCCCTGTGTCCCGACATGTATCTGCATTTAGACTTTCAGTCAGCAGGCACAAATGCCGGCTGTCATTACCGTGTTTTCTTTGCTTTTCTCAACATCAGATCCCCGGCCTAGCATTTCTCATCTGCATACGCCACTTCCGGCTGATTGTTCCCTCCCTTTCCCTTTGCAGCAGCAGCTGTTTAGAGACATTCGGCCCAAGCGAATAGGTCCATTACCAAATCTCGTTCCTCAAGAGAAACAATTCTCGTAGTCCAGATGAGAAAGCTAGAGTCCAAGGGAAATTCTTGCAATAATCCAAGCAAGTTAAAGCTGAGGGGCTGATGCGCTGTGTTCACTTCAACACGAATCCATCCACGTGGAAGCCTCGGAAGAGATGCTGATATCAAAAGCGCCTTACATTTTGGTCCAAGCGATTGCGCCACAGGCTGAAACCAAAGCTGAAGTGGCGGCGTTTGGGATCAACAATCGCTTAATATTACCACAGGATGAGAAACGATCAATATTATTGGCTGCTAGATGTCGATTGCGTAAGCCTCGCTCAACTTGCAAAGCAGCGCCCGATCTAAAAATATTCCACGCCTTGCAAGGCAGACCTTTTGCGTTCACGCCCGAGTGCCTCGTGTGTGATGCCACCCACCAGACCTTGGGTCGTCCAATTGGATGGTAGCTGAGTCTTGTCGGCTGTTGGATGGTGTGTTTGATTGGTCAGTCCTCATAGAAGATCTGCTGACAAGCGAAGACAACATCCAATTGGTAGACTCAAAGCCCGATGGGACCCAATCCCCGTTGCAAGGTCACAAGAGCCCGCTCGCTTATGTATCAACAACACAATCGAAAAACAAAAAAAATCCACAAGAACAGTCGTCTTGATCCTTTTCACACACAACACACGACATGATTTACGACCGGATCTCGCCGGGCTCCAGAGAGTTCCGGATCCTCATTCTTCTGCCATCAGATGACTCCTCCTCTGACATCTTGTGCAAGCTTTCCAACGTGTCTCTCGATGCGCATCCTGAATACGAGGCTCTCTCATACGTCTGGGGTGATCTAGACAAGTGCTGCTCTGTGGTAGTCGGGGATGAAACTATTCGCGTGACGAGAAACCTGGCAACAATCCTACGCCACTTACGCCTGGCGGACCATCCCCGCAACCTCTGGGTTGACGCTCTCTGCATTAACCAGAGCGACACGCAGGAGCGCAGTGAGCAGGTCCTGCATATGAGAGACATATACAAACACTGCACCACTGATCTCCTCTGGGTCGAGTCCATGACAAAGGGAAACATGTCGCGCATCGAGCGAGGCCTCGAGGCCATGGACAAGATCGGCACAATCACAGAGTTGGAGCGAAATTTCCGAATCTCCGACGGGGAGGCCCGGGGACATGGCAACCGTGCTTTGGAAATCGAGTTCATGAAGCTCAAGTCCCTCTTTCTCCTGCCAGCGGTATGGCGGCGGGTCTGGATCATGCAAGAAGTATCCTTCGCTCCGCGCGTGGTGCTCATCGACGGCCACGGCGGAAGGCTGCCCTGGGAGCGAGTAGACGCGTTTCTGGACGTCGACAACTACATCACGAAGTTCGGCTTCCCCGACGCCTTCCACAACGCATTCGGCCACTACTTCGTCCTTAAAAATGAACTGAACCGCCTTCTGTCCCGCGTCCAGATCCTCGCCCACCAACGCCGCCTCACGGCCAAGATGCAACAGCAGCAGCAGCAGCAGCAGGAAGCCGAGAGCCCGCCAGCATCGTCTCTGCTCGACGTCCTCGCCCGCTTCCGCCACACCGACGCCACCGACCCAAGAGACATGGTCTTCGCCCTCCTCGGCCTGACCTCCAACCCCCTCTCCATCCAACCCTCCTACGACGAGCCCGTCCGTACCGTAAGCCCTCCCGCCCCACCCCGCCCCGCCCCACCCGCTGACCACCACCCCGCGCCGTCCATCAGGTCTACATCAAAACCGCCGCCGCCATCATCGACGCCACGCGGAACCTCGACCTCCTCTGCCAATCGCCCTGGGTCGTCGCCGACAATCGCGACCGCGACCCCGCGCTCCCCTCGTGGGTCCCGGACTTCGCGCATCCGGGCAGCGAGTGGGCCGTGTCGCAGCACCGGGCGGACATCCTCTTCGCCCAGCGCGGGATATACGCCGCGTCCGGCGACGAGGGGCTGCGGACGCCGTGCGCGGTGGCGGATGATGGGAGCTTGGTCGTCGAGGGGTGGGGCGCGGGGGCGGTGGTGCGGACGCTGGCGCAGTCGCGGTGGGGGGATCCGATCGCGCCGGGTGCGCTGCCGAGGGGCGTGCTGAGGGAGGGCGTTGAGGCGGGGAATGGGTCGTTGCGGCAGTTCTTGGACCGGCGCGAGGAAGAGGAGGGGGAGGGTGATGAGCGAACCCGTGGCTCGGGGCCGCGGCCAAACGCGAGCGCTGCGGCGGGTGCCGGGGCCGACGCACCGTCGCGGTGTGAGCGGTACTGGAGGACCTTCTCGGAGGACTGTAAGCGCTACCCCATCTCCCGGCTAAGTGAGGATGAGTTGCGGGCGCTGAGGCCGTTGTGGGAGGCTTGGTTGCGCATCCCTTGGGTGGTCGAGTCGGGACAGCGGGAGGATGGAGGCACCTGGAAGCGTATCAGCCACGAAGGAGCCGAAAGCTTGGAGGGAGATATATTCGATATTCTTGGGAGGGGGCAGACGAAGGACGTTGCAGTATTGGAGGGCGGTACGTATGCGAAGGTGCCGCC
The DNA here is from genome assembly GCA_022560015.1 of Diplodia mutila. Lineage (NCBI taxonomy): Eukaryota > Fungi > Ascomycota > Dothideomycetes > Botryosphaeriales > Botryosphaeriaceae > Diplodia > Diplodia mutila. The sequence continues at coordinate 45,615 of JAFISB010000234.1, forward strand.
GGAGGCGAAGAAGGGAGATCTGGTGGCGGTACTGAAGGGGGCGAAGACACCGGTGTTGCTCAGGAAAGTTAAGGAGCAGGAAGCCGAGGATACTGAAAGCTGGAACCTTGTTGGAGCTTGCTATGTGCATGGGCTGATGGATGGGGAGATTGTGAGGAGGAAGGGGGTAGACATGCGGTGCTACGCCATCGCGTAGATGTGAGGCCATCTACTTGTCTTGCGATTAAGTATGACTTGCCAGCTCTTGGATGGTAGTTTCTGGATGGAAACTTGTTGTTTTCCGGAAAGTTATGCTGCAGCGTTATGATATTGTCGGAGTGTTTGCTGCGTCCTAAATTCCGATCTCGAACGCTGCCATCACAATTTGAGGAAGCCGCACTCGTTAATTCCTGGAGAGAGGTGGGCTGACCTGCATGAGACATAGATTGTTGCTCCAACACGCCGTGCATCTATTGCGAAACACTAATCCATCAAGGCGGAAAGCTCCAGCTGACTTTCCGAGGGAACCTTCCGGATTTGACGGTACACGAGACATTTTTGTGGGAGTACAACAAGGCTAAGTGTCTTCTTTGACACAACTTTGCTTTTACTTTCGCCCCCATTGCTCCGAGGCTAGTCACACCATGACGAGGTAGCGCAGTTGGTTCCATAAAAAAGAGTAATGCAAACCAGGAAGCTGAATCGGTTCCACAGTACCGCCTGCTGCGCCAGTTCACTTTAGCTTGCTGCCCAGACACACATGAGTCTCCGGTATCCCGCGCATACACTTTTTACTTTCATTTCGTTGTCAAAATCAGACTTGGTTGCTGCTTATCTGAGATTTTCTGAGGATCAAGACAGCTGTACGAACTGAAAGCCACCAATGGAGACCGAAGCACAGCCAGGTGCGACAGATAGCTTCCTGGAGCCTTTTGCGAACGAACCAGGACCTTGTCGCCCCACGGGTAGTAGCAATACGCAATCGTCAAAGCAGATCGAAGAACGGCCTCCTGAACAGACTCAACTTCTGCACTCCACCACAAGCCCGGATCAGAACAGAAGCACCGCCCAGCGTCTCGGCACGGAATTGATCACTACTAATGCTTGTGCTGTCGCTCTACTTTGCACTTCTACCTCTGCGCTGTCGTTCTTTTGGTTTGGTGGAGAGAGGAGCAAGGTCTGGTACAATATTATGCTTGAGAGCTGGATCGGTCAGGCCGTGACTCTGGCCGCGATTGCGGTCCGCCTTGCAGTTGCGATTCAGGCCGCAACAGCGATTTCAATGCTCGCTTCGATATCATTTGAGTCCGGCGTGTGTCTTCAAGATTGTGCAACATTATCCATGATGCGCCACAGCAACACCGGCCCCATTACGTCTTTCCGACCATTTTTAGGAACTTCCGGAAGAAAGATCCCAACTATTATTACCGTCATCATTCTACTCGGACTCACATCGTTCGTCTCACAGTTCACTTCGAAGCTTTTGCTTTGGGATATCCGTCCAGGAAATATACGTGGAACCCCGTCGACTGCACCAATAGGCATCGGCTTTTCGCTTTACGACTACATGAATGACCAGCCCACCGACATCTCTGAATTAGTGGATCACTTCAGGTCACGCCCAGAAGCACTCGCACTCTTCGCTGAGTGGACGAGCAAGCCGACCTCTCTTCCGGAATCTGTTGTTGACACCGGACCAAGTGCTCGCGCGTCTCTGCCCTTCGATACGGCGAACAACGATTTAATCAATTATGCAGGCCCTGGCGCACTGTTTGACACACGAGTTGCATGTGTCAGACCAGAAATCAACGACTGGAAGCTCGGCATCTACAGCTCCTCATTCGTCAAATTCGACGGCCGGACATCTGTTGCAAAAAATGATGAAGAAGGATCGTATTGGACTCCTGCTAAGGAGTGGCATGAGGAGCAGAGGGGAGGGTCACCCGAAGGTGCCTTTATAACCCAATACGGATGACTAAGCTATCTACTAGTACTAAAATAGCTTATATTGCAATATACCTCCTTCGCGTAGTGCCTAATTAGGTAGTGCGTGACATAAAAGAATGGTGTTAAGGCTTAAATAAGTAACGAATCTACTTATAACGAGAATCAACCTTCTAACTAGTAAAAGATAATTGTAAAAGAATCTGTTTTACGACTACTCGGGTAGGCGTAGCCTAATAGAAAACACGCCCGATTAGTCCTACTATTATAGTAAAGAAATAAATAGCTGTTATTACTTATATAGTAGCAAAAAAGGGGATTACCCGTTTAGGTAGTAGTTAAAAAAAAAGATAAATGCCTCGCCGTTTACTTAATAAAGTATAGCTATTTTAGGCACGCGGTTTCTCGGGGTAGCCTATTGCGGAATAAGATAACGTAATAGATGCGCTTAAACTATCTATAAGTTAGTTTACCCTATACTATCTAGCCGATTTTAGTTAAAAGAGTAAACTACTATTATTATTTATAATAGTAAGGTAGGCTACTTAAGTAG
>JAFISB010000235.1:0-47289 GCA_022560015.1 Diplodia mutila
TAGCTTTATTTACCTTAGATTTAGTAGAAAAGCTAAGGTAAATCGAGCCCGTAGGCTAACTTACCCGCTTCTCTTCTCGCGTTAGCTAGTACGGAGTACCGGCTACTTCTAAGCCGTTATTAAAGATAGCTACGTTCTCTCTAATAGAGGAAAGTACCTCCGGGGAGGTATATTTCTTAGTAGAGAGGCCGTAGGCAGCTATCTTAAACTACGTCTTAGGCCGTTCTACCGCTCTAAACGGGATAAGATTATCCTATAGAGGACGATTCTCTAGTAGAAAACTACTAGAGAAGGGGGCGGTAGTCGTAAGTACTAAGTTCCCCTTAAGGGAAATAGTACTCGCGGCGAGAACGGGTTCTTTCTCGATACTAGAGAAGCGAGCGTTAAAAACGTCTCGAAATTCTCTAGCGTTAAAGAGGGGCGGAAGAACGGGGTCGCGTAGGACTAGTTACCTAGTAGTAGAAACCCGCGGCTTAGCTACCGAGGTAGCTTTAGCGGCGGGTTTACTAGAAGGTCTAGTCGTTTTCGAGGCCGATAGCGGAAGATTCGTTACCGTAGCCGCGGCGTAGGTTCGGGAGGGTTTACTAGACGTTTAGAGCGTACTAGTAGGCGGATTCGAGGTACTAGTAGGCTAGCGAGGCTTTATACTACTAGAAGAAAGGCGGTTCTTCTTAGTATAATCGCGGAAGACTTCTAGAAGGTCTAGAAGCCGCGATTCTTCGGGGCGAGAGTTTAAGAGGTCTACGGCCTTTTAAATATAGTCTTAGACTAGAAATATAGTATTCGAGGCCGTAGTTAGTCCCGTAGGCGGCGCGGTAGAGGTTAGAATCGGAGGTCGAGGGGCGGGTTCTAAAGAGATAGAAATTCTAGAGTAGAGAGCTATCTCTAAGGTAGAAAGAGAGTCCTCGCTTTTAACGCTAGGCGTAGAGGGTGCGGGCCTCTTACTAGCCGTAAGGCGTAGCTCTAAAGCCGGTAGGGGGGGGTCTACCTCTATTTCCGTAGAAGTAAAGGCGTGGGTAGGGGTTTCTAGAGGTATAATAGATAGATATCTATTACTTAAGGGCGGGGTTATAGGTTTCGAGGGGGCGGAAATCGAGATCGAATGTTTTAGGCACTCGAACTATACTAAATTAATTTATCGGCTACTATATTTCGACTAATACTCGAAGGTTTTCTACGAATAGGGAACTTCGTATATAATCTTATATCTAATCTACCTTTATATAGTCTAAGGAAGACTTTTAAATAGTAGGTAGGCAAGTAGATAGTCCGGGGCCTTTAAAAGGCGGACCGGTAGTAGCTTTTTCTTTAGTATATAGTCGATTTCCGGCTCTCGTTCGTAAACGAGTAATACGGAAGTTACGTAAGGTACGCGGCTAAGTCGGGCGGGTTATTACGGAGGTTTTAGTACACGGACGCGCAAATTCTACGCAGCGGTTGCGGAGAAAAGGGGAAGTAATTCTAATAGAAATAGTAAAGAGTTACTCGACGTTAGCTAGGCCGATATCGATATAACTTTATTTCCGAGCTCTTTTATATGCCTTCTTTCCGTGTGTGAAGTTTCGGAGCGATCCGACTAGAGGTAGTAGTACGAGGTAGGTGCGGAGGTCTAAGGCCTAATAGACCTAACTTCTTCCTCTTACTACGTAATAGCGCGGCCAGCTACGTAGCTAAGAATCGAGATTCTAGCTATATAGACTACGAGAAATCGATTAGTATTAGTCTTAGCGTGATTTTCGAGGGTCGATTTCGGTGTCTAACTTGCGTAGTATATAGTTTAGGTAGATAGATAGACTACGAAAGTCGTACTAGCTAGAGACCTTTTAGAGTACTACTTCTTCTACGTATAACGTAATAGCGCGTACGGCTATAAAGCTAAGAATCGAGATTCTAGCTAAGAAAATTAAGGGCTTTTAAACGATACTAGTCTTAGCGCGATTTTTAAGAGTCGAATTCGAAGTATTATATTATTTAGTCTACGAAAGAGATATAGTTTAGTTTTAAGAATAGCTTACTTCTATCTATAGTACTAGCGATAGTTAGTAATAACGTTAAAGACGTCTTAGTTTATTCTATTATTATAAATATCTAAAAGTAGCGGTATTACGTACTTAGAATTATACGCTAGAATCGGCTTAAGAAAGATTTAAATATCTTAAGATTCTTAAATATTAGAAAGCTTAATAGCGTTTACTTAATATACGTATTTCTTCTAGTCGGATAGCTATTTAGCGATATCTTAGGCCGTTAGTAGTTTAGCTAGTTTATAAAGCTTATTTAAAACTAGCTCTTATCTAATTAAGTATAACGGCTCTAGCCGTATCTTTAAGGCGCGTAGCTAGATATAAGAGTATACGTTCTTAAGTCGTTATAGTAGTAGTAGTAATAATAACGATATAGAGTTCTTAATAATTATTAATAGATTAGAGATTTTCTTTTTAAGCTTATCGTACTTCTTCTTATTCTTACGATAGAACTCTCGCTTCTAGTAAAGTTTCTTTTTATCTACTTCTATTAGTATACTAGTAGGTTATTTAGACTTCTAAGATCTAATTAGTTACGTTAGATAATATTCTTATAAAGAATTAATAAACTCGAAGATCTCTACCTTCTTTAAATAAGAGATAATAATAAAGTACTATTTCTTCTAGTTCTTAGTTATCTTAAGTACGACGATTAGCTTAGAGAATAATATAGTAGATAGTAACGACTAGTAATTAGGCGTTACTAAGCGAGAAGTAGATTAAGAAGGCGGTTATAGCGCTTATAAGGGTTAGAATATAGTAATATACCGCGATAATTAGCTAATTAGAGTAATAAGAGGTCTAGTAATATATTATAATACTTATTATTAATGCTTAGCTATTATTTTAATAAACTAGTAATAAAATAAAAGATTATTAAAGTTATTAAGGGCTAAAACGATAATAACGTTTCTATTAGAAGTATCGTCTAGATGTCTTAGAACGATAGATAGTAGTTAAGAGAATGCGCTTAGATAGTAGAAAGCATCTATAACGCGGCTAGGCTTATAACTATTATAATAGATAATAAAGAAGGATCGTATTAGACTTCTACTAAGAAGTAGCATAAGAAGTAGAGAGGAGGGTTACCCGAAGGTGCCTTTATAACCTAATGCGGATAACTAAGCTATCTACTAGTACTAAAACAGCTTATATTGCAACAGTTTCTTGATGAGGTGGTACATCGACCCAGTTGGAACCTCGAGATTTGCCCCCATCAAGCCGGACATTGCCATCCCAATCAAACCGGGGCCCATCGCCAAGGTCAAAGTCATCTCCCCCCGCGTGGTCAGACCGGACGTCCCCTTCCCGATTTTCGTCCACACGGAAGATGCGTGGGGAAATGCCACGGCTGACTTGGACGGACTCGAGGCTCGCATCACCCTGACAGAAGAGGGATCATCCGAAGCCACCTTTGACAAACACCTCACCTTTGCGGACCAAGGCTGGACCGTCGCCAACACAACAGCATCTCTGCCAACCAACGCAGACTACACCGTATCCGTATCAGTTTCGGCCGGCGGCACCACCATCGCCGCCACAACGGACCACCTCACCGCCGACTCGGCGCTCCCCACCCCCCGCCCCCTCTTCGCCGACCTCCACGTGCACTCCGACGACACCGTCGGCACCAACTCCAGCACCTACAACTTCTCCTACGCCCGCCACATCGCCGGCCTCGACATCCTCGGCTACACCGCCAACGACTTCAACATCACGCAAGCCCGCTGGACCCAAACCCTCCACACCATCGCCCGCATCAACGCCTCCTCTCCGGGCGCCTTCCTCATCTACCCCGGCACCGAATGGTGCGGCAACACCGCCGCGGGCGGCGACCACAACGTCGTCTTTCTCGGCGCCGACGCGCCCCCGGCGTTCCCGTTCGACCGCCACGGCAACGTCGCGCGGAGCTTCGAGTGGAACGAGCACGGCCCGGCGCAGCTCGTCCCCGGCGCCTGGCCGCTCGACGAGCTGTACGCGACGTACGCGCACGATCCGGACGGCCACCTGCTGATCCCGCACGTCGGCGGCCGCCGGTGCAATCTCGCGTGGCACCACCCACGGCTGGAGCGTCTGCTTGAGGTCGGCAGCGCGTGGGGCTCGTTCGAGTGGTTGCTGCGGGATGCGGTGAAGCGCGGGTGGCGCGTGGGGGTGTGCGCGAACTCGGACGAGCATCGGGGGCGGTGCGGGGGTGGGGTGCCCGGGACGGCGGTGTTTGGGGTCAGGGGCGGGTTGACGGGGGTGTGGGGGGCGGAGGTGGAGAGGGGGGTTGTGGCGGGGGCGTTGAGGGCGAGGCGGACGTTTGCGACGGCGGGGGAGAGGCTCGTGGGGTTGGTGGTTGGGGGAGATGGGGAGACGCTGCAGGGGGATGATGTGGAGGTGAGGGTGGGTGAGGGCTTCGATATGCGGTACCGCTTTTATGGGTCGAGTGGGTTTGCGGCGGTTGAGGCGTGGGATGCGAGTGGGGTTGTCTTTCGCCGGGACCTCCAGCGAGAAGCGGAGCAGCACGCGCCGCACGCAGCACAGCGGAAGCTTCGTGTCAAGTGGTCGGGAGCCCGGGTCTATGACAGGTACCGCGAAGCGGTGTGGAAGGGGTCGATCCTCGTCACTGACGCCGTCATCTCGCACGTCCGGCCGTTTGGCGGGGTGCTGGACAACCCGGAGGATGTGGTTGAGCAGGTTTCTGAATCTCAAGTCGTCTTCGACACACGGACGAGTGGCGATTTCGATGGCGTCGACATCTTCTTCGCTCCTGAATCGGAAATGCCGTCTTCGATCAGTGTCACGGGGAAATTGGGGGGATATGTCAAGATCGGTAACGTCCTTGATGGCAATCCTCACAAGCCGCAGCCCGAGTTCAGCCTGACCGCCAGTCGACACGAGCTGGAAGAGGTTGACGGGAAGCAGATTGAGATCAAGGGTGGAGCAGAGCTGGCTGTGTTTGCTGAATCTCTCCTGGATGTATCGCTTCCAAGGCGAGTAGAAGGGAATTTCACTATTCCAGCCGATGGTCATACTGTCGGGGAACGCCAGGCAGTCTATTTCGTAGCCAGGGAGTGGAGTGGCGGTAAGGTTATCACTAGTCCGATTTTCATCGAGTATATATCTTGAAGAAACTACTGGCATATTCAATCAATTGCGCTTCCTCACTCCAGTAGTCCCTTCATCCACCGCCACACCAAAGGGCCAAAGCCGAAACCCGGATCCGAGCAATATGTCCCAGTACTCCTCCAAAAAGCGTCCACTTATCCACCAGCCACGCATCCGTGCTACAGCAGCCTTCCCATAACCATCGTAGATTGGCGCCGTTTCCTTGAAACCGCTCACCTCTGATCGCGTCTACTCGGTCCGGCTGGCAGAAGACGCGGTATGTTGGGGTCTTCAAGCGGATACATTGGCGGCAACAAATAGTGCCAGCGAATATCTTGAACGAGGAGGCGTGTGGGAGAGCGATTGGCGCGTGTCCATGTGGGTAGCGAGGGGCGAGCTCTTCCAACAGCTTCACGAAGTGAGCCACCAGACAAAAAACCCCGGCTGCATGCAGCTTTGACGGCGGCCAGTCGTGATCAGCGGCCTTTCTCTCGATAGCACTGGGGACAATGGAAGAATTGCTGAAGGAAGTGAGTGGAAGAGCGTATTTGATCGAGAAAGGCGTACGTCCCGCGGCTCCTGCTCAACTAACACCATCATTTCCAGACCTTCTCGTACCCGAGTTCGTTCAATCCTCCGTTTCCAATCTTTGTTCTACTGGTGCATTGTAATACATTGGAGAACAGGCTCGGTGTCGCTGACATCAGGGGACGAAGAACGTTGCAAGTGCGATGACTACGTAGATTTGCATCAGTATGACGCCTTGAAACCTGGCCCGATATTAGATTAGCTGAATGTTTACCAGTAACAGTTTTCACTCACCAATTCGACTTCGCATTTTGTATCTCATACGTCAGGAGGAGAATAGAGGTGGACAGTGCTATGGTGAGGAGTCCTCCAAAGTCCATATCCATCTCGTCGATGCCCAGTATCCATGCGAGTAGTACCGAGACCGGAATAACAAGCAATGCCGTCTGTACGCATCGCTCTAAAGTCAGGGCGATGCAAAAGGGCAGTTCGTCCCTCATACCCAGCTTCATGGCCTCAACGTCATAGCTGAGGATGGGGAAAATGACGAATCCCACGAAAGTCTGCGAGATGCCGGCTTGTTGGCAAAGTCCCTGCACGCTGTTCGTCGCGAACTCCCCGTGGAACCCAACGAAGACCCCAGAGATTGCCATTGCTACGAGAGAACCCGTTATAGTGAGGACAGGTACCCGTTTTTCTTCTCGATTGTCTTCAGCCTGGTCATGGCTGTGAGGGAGAGGTTCTTCGTGTATTAGGCCTCCTACGGCGCCAGCCGCTCCCGCTCCAATCGCTGCAAGGGCCATATTTGGGGTTACCGTTTGGATATCCGTCATTCTACTCGATGCTTTCCTGGCAGGCTCCCGAAGCAGCACGGAATGGGTTTTCAGTTGAAAAAGAAGCCACCAGACATATACCAAGATGAGTATCACTGCTGCCCCACGTGATTGCTTGAGCACAGATTTCTCCGCCGGGGTAGTCAGTATGCGAACAGCCGTGGGGATTATCATACTGAGGCTCGCAAGAAGGAGGATGGATGTGATGGCTGTTGTTGCGCAATGGTTGAGATGTTGGTGAAGGCGGGTGATGCCTCCCAGGAAAAACGCTCCTCCAGTCATTAGAAGCGCGTTGGAGAGAATGGTGCCGATCAGGGACGCTTTCAAAACGATGATCTGTTTGGATCTGAGTAGCAGTATGGAGCTAATGAGCTGGACTGAATTTCTGCCATGGAGTCAATTTCATGACTGAAAGGTTGAGAGAGTGTTGACCTACCCTGCGGTCGCGCCTATCAAACCGCCGACGAATCCGCCAAAATGGAGGTTCAGCTCATCCACCGCGAATCCTAACGCAGCTGTGCTGGGGACAACAGCAACAAAATTGATGCAGAATACTGCAATTGGATTCGTGTTGATGTAGTAAAGGGCAAAGCCAACGGGTGTAGCCAAGTACAGGAGCTTGATCCAGCTATCAAGCACAACAAATTTAAACTGCGTCCACGGGGTGATGGCAGGGCGGAGCCTTGTCGTGATGGTGAATGGTGCCAAGGTGGGCGTGGTAGGCCCCTCGTTTTTAGGATACTCGCTCCGCTGGTTTGGCTGGGATATAGGCTCAATTGATTGGGCGGAACTCCGGGAACCAGGCCTTACAGGCGGACGCGATATGATTTTTGGAGTGTTGGCAAGGCTGTTGCCCTCACTTTGTCGACTCCCGCCTTCGCCCGGAGGTTCAGTCTTGTTGTCGCCATCGGTTGCCGCTTCCTCATCCAGCTGCTGCGCGGCGTGGAAAGGGAACTAGCACTTGCATTGTAATCGTCAGTCTTGCCCAACATGGGTATCGCACTCTGGTTGGCGTGACGTACAATCCCAGCCCACCTCCGACTCTGACCTGCATCTTCTGGATTGACCCTCCAGCTGGTTTGACGCGCGCGCGACCTTATCGCATCTGTCACGAAAGTCAGTGGACCTTAGGTGGTTGAGGGATCAGTCGCTCACGCATAGTCAGCTCTGGCAGTCTCGCCGGCTCTGAGATCTTAGACGAAAGTGTCAAGTGAGGGGAAGCTTCGAGTCATGGCAAGGCTGTGAGCCCTTTTAAACTTGGCAGTGGCGTGTGCGACGTGGGGGCCAAATGCTGCTGATTGGCAACGGTCGCATTCCCACAGTAGTGCACCGAGCCTTGCTGACATGTACGAGGCTGTGCTGACGCTGGACGGCGACTACGCGGCCCAGCTGCAGAGCACCGGAGCGTAACGCTTTCCCGGTCTCCGCAGCCCGCGTGCGTGCGACCCAACTTTCTGTACAGACGACACCGCTTCCCCGGGCCCACGAGAGTCGCCTCGCAAATGAGATCGCTTTCGCCGCTGCGAATTTGCGCGCTGACTTCCAACTGTTCCAGTTTGGGCACGCGGAAGACGGCTCCCGCAACGACCAGGAGGAACGGGTTGATCATGGTGGCGTCCAGGAGTTTTACAGAACCACCCGGTCAAGCGCATACAGCTAGCGACGGCACAGATTGAGTGTTGCGGGCCCAAGTCTCATGCGGGATCGGACGGGAGCCTGGGTCGGGAGGGCCTTCTGCCTGATCGTCATCCTACGCTGAAAACGTTTTAGCGGCGGTTCCGTCCTGAGGCCGTCTTGGAGGGACCTCGGCCATTGGTGTACGTATATACGTTACACGAATTCGAAGTTTGCATATCTAACAAACAGGGTACCCCGCTTGAGTGCGGCTAAACACACATACGTACTCTTTTCGGAATATCATCACTTTCACCGATCTGCCAGAGTACCTCCGGCACCCTTGGCTTAATACATAAGGCTTTCCTAATAGCCGAAAGTTATCAAGATTTCGTCACTATTACTAGGTGAAACAGGAAATCATACATAACGCGACAACGGGTAGCAAGCAACCGCCGCTCCCCTGGCCCTCTCATGGATTCACCAGTCTGATCTCAAAATTGGATTGCAATATTGCCATGAAAGGGTGATCATGTTACTAATACACACACCGTAGGATGAATGAGCTTGCGCAAAGGCTTGCCAAAGATAGGGAAAACCGTTGCATCGAGTGTAACTGCAAGCCTGGAATCAACTTTCCTGAAGATACAACTGGCTTTCCTTGTGGAAACATGTGGACAATCTCTCCATGGGGCGGAAGGAAGAGAGCTCATGCGTGGTGATGTGATGGTCAATAAGAAAAACCATGTCCCGAGCGCAGGCTGCAGTCTTCGACACTCAAGGCTAAACAGGTGAAACACAGCCTCCCGAACTGCTCTCAGCCGCAACCTCAGATCGCGCTTCCTTCGGCAAGCATGCCTCAGCCGAACCCCGTTTTTCTTGTTCATTCGCTCGCCCCATCTCCTCTGAGGCGAGCAGTTCATCAAACGGCGGCGGCGGAGCTTTCAGCCTCGGGTGCGTCCTCTCGCTGAGATCCAGCACCGCCAAGCGTTCAATCCTCTCCGTTACCGGCACGTCGGTATCGCATGCACGCCAGCTGCCCAAACCAAGCTCCTCATGAGCCAGACGCTGCAGTTGCAGAGTCTCGTTCATGGCCCATTCGAAGCGCGAGTAGACGTCGAGGTTACGCCGGCGCTGCATCCACGCAACGAACGGCTCGAGGGCGTATGAGGTGGCGATGATGAAGCCGCCGACGATGAGGATGACCGCGAGGCCGAAGATTGAGAAATTGGTATACGCGGTGCTGAGTATTTTCTGCGGATGGAAGGAAAGCGTTGTTTGCGTCAGTGAATTGCCACCCCCCTTGCCTTTTCTTGTTCGACCCGAATCGATTCGACGGAGATAGCACGGCTTACCTGATTGTTGCACATCTCGCGTGCCCCCCTCGTTCCGGGCTTCTCCAAGAAAAGGTTCAACTGCGGATCCGACGGCCCCTTCACGACCGCGACCATGCTCTCTTGGATGGCGGCCAGGCTGATGTTGACCCATTTCTCCATGTCAAGCTGCCACTGGTTGCTCGGCAGCGGCCCTACCATCCCGACAAAAATGTGAGACTGGGACGCGAGCATCGCCTGGCCCATGGCATTCATCGCCGTGGTGATGGCGGAGTATGGCGCGTATAGGACCCTCACGTAAAACCACTCAAACAGATCGTTGGCTTTGCTTTCGTACCACAGCGCCTTGGCGCTGCGGTAGGTATCCGACCACGACCCCAGCGGCGTGCATCGCTTTTCGGCTCGCAGATCGGGCCTGCATATCTGCTGCTGTATCAACAGACCCATTGGTGAGGCGGTTTCGTCGGCGAAATACGTGGCGAACTTGTCGTCACCTTTGGCGTATTGATTGGACATGTTGAAGGCGAACTTGTGTGCTGAGTACCAAAGATGATCCGACTGTTCGGTGAATATAAGGGTGTTCATCGACAGGAATGCGACGAGAAGGTCCGCATCCGTCCGCTCGAGCTGCTTTATCGGCATGAACGATGACCGGAGCCGATCGAGGGTCCCATTCGCATACACAGCGACGACACTTCTGCGCGATGATCAGTCTTCATGCAGCCGTGAAGGGGTATTCTTGATTACGCACTTCAAGTCCATGGTGGGTCTTGCACTTGCGGTGTATTCGCGCAAGCGCTGAGTTCTGTCGACGACAATATGTTCATAGGTGTAGTTGTCAACAATAGCATCGCCCATCAAGTTTGCCCCAAAATGGTAACGATCGTATGGGTTGCGCGTGCCAGTACCAAGATCTGGCAACCTCTGCGTGTACCCTTCAGTCTGCAGGGGGGCAGCGTGGAAAACATATCGAATCTGGTACCGGTGATTCGGGGGTGCGTTGAGTCCAAGATCATAGTGGGTGTCCACAAGGCCAGTGTCCAACAGGAGATTCGCATCTTGACTCTTGCAAATCTCTCTTCCATGGAACGGACATGGGGCACTCCTGTTCGTCATCATGGGCAACCGTCTTCGAACAAAAGTATTGCATCCCTCGGAGTTTTGAAGGTCGGGGTAGCATTGTTGGGCGTAATTAGCATCGGAATACATCTTTTGTGAAAGGTATGGCTGAAAAATAGTCGACTGTTCAATTTGACTGGTTGAAGAGTCATTTTTGTAGTGCATTGAGCCGCAGTTGTTGCTTGCAAGGAGGACAGCGTTCCCAGGCATCGTCGAAAGTCGGGACGAGAATGTACTCGCGACGGCGAAGGCGGCGAGGATCAGACAGCTGAAGGCCAGTAATGGCAGAATGTAAGACTTTCTCTGGGGCTGAGCGTACCGCCAGGCTATGAAGACCTGGAACAAGTTCGTGATTCCTGTGGTCGCATTTGCCGAGTTCCGAAGGATTGCTTGCCGTTGGTGATACAATGCGTCGCGAGAAGCTTCGGTCGAATACATGTGGTGGAGCACGAAACAGCTGATTCGCCAGAAGCTTGTACCCACGACGGTAACGAAGAGGGAGATGAATGCAATCAAAAGATTTCCATGAGACCGCGTGGTCGTGAGGGTCGCACCGAATACATTGCCGTGGGACCAATCTGTCCAAACACCGGTGTAGATATCGTAGTGGGCAGCCGTGGTGGACTCATCCATAATGAACTAGTCATGAAAGAAGTTTGCGAAAACACAATGGGTTGTCGGCTCATTGGAACTCTGCTGTAGTCTATATATGCTGGAGGACGCCGATGACTAAGGCTGACTATTGCGGGTCTATATACAAGGGGCGGTGGACGTATGTGAGAGATTATCCCGTTTCAGGAATAGGGGCACAATTTTGGAGGCAAAATCGCCAGCCTGCTGGGTAAGCAACGGAAGAAGCCGTACGCAAGGAGTGTCTGTCATTCGGAGCTTGCAAAGTTGGAAATAGCAACAACTTTGAAAGGTGCATAAACGGCCCAGCTCGAAGCTCAGGTACAATTAGCTATCCTTGTATTTACGCGCGTATTTCTTTCTTTCTAGTCAATTAGAGTGTCACACACGATAATATTGCATCTGACAAGGCGTCCCAGAGACTTGTAGCTGTACTTGAGTCTGTGCAGCATTATTATCGGGACCGCCAGCTCTCATTCGGGTCCCCACGCCCTGTCTGCTTTGCACCAATAGATTATTGCAGCTCGCCCAACCCACGGCATCTGCCGATTGGAACTTAGATGAGAGTAGATTCGTTCCGTTGTACAATAATATTGGTGGCGTGGCAACTCTGCGTTAGCCCTATCATTTACCCGATTGAAAGCCATCCGGTTAATTTATTAACCGTGATATTGCCAGTACCTCCAATCCGGGAGAGAAAGATCTCCAAACATGTAAGAAAAGGTTTGAATTATAATGTCGCGTAAGTGCTACTCCTCAAATGCAATAACTTTAAAAAAGCATTCTCCCAGCGTAGTCCACACGAGTATTGAATTGATACTATTCCAACAAAATATTTGCTGAGACCATGCACGGCTATGCTATTCTTCAGCCTGGACTCAGATTTCACCGCTGGCACCTATCATTCATGGAGGGACGAGCTTTCAGCTGGAATAGGTATAAACAACACCAGATGTGCGGGCTGAAAATCAGATAATAATCTTAGCCTCGCATTGAAAAAGCAACTTCGCTCTAGCGTCGGGAGAGAAAACTAATAACAGGAAGCAGTTCGGCCCCATAAGCACTAGAGAAGCCCTGTAGCATCCTGTTGACATTTCAGCCGATCGGTGGCGCAATCGTGGTATATCCATCAAAAAAGAGGTTTGGTAGCATCTTTGGTAGGTCAGGATCGCATCGATCCACGGAAACTAATGTGTGCTAGCTATCGGCTACAGCATCTTCCACAATGACACTTATCTGACCTGCAGGGATCTGCGCTCAGCCGGGGGGGAAGATGGAGGTTCAGCTGGGAGGCCTTCTGCAAATTTCCGGCCAGCGCCGACCTCTACAAAGCCGGCCCCACCGGCTGGACCCCACTCCCGTACGCCGCCGGCCCCAACAAATCCCACCCTATATCGCTCGCCTCACTCAGCCTGGTTTCCCTGCTGCTGGTCCATTCGAATTGCCGTGAGCGCATCTCCGCCGGCCAGACGCCGCTACACTGGGCGGCCGTGGTGGAAACGCTGCTACGGTATGGCGCTGATCCGCTGGTCAGGGACGAGGCGGGGGCAACGCCGGTGGATCGCGCATTGGGGTCGGAGATGGAGAGAGATGCGGCGGTAAGGAGAATGAGGGTGGTGGGGATGCTGGTGGAGGCGGTGCTAAGGACTTTCTGCGGATGGGGGGAAATTGTTATCTTTGATGGCTTTGATCTTTATCCGTGGACGTTTTACATTTTTTTTTCTGGGTTCGTAGGAAAATATGTGGCTTACCCAACTTTCGTGCAGCCCCGCCGGCTCGCTCTTTGTTAGTTTTATCTTTGTTCTGCCCGCGCGCCCCACCTCGCCGTTCTTTCAACAACGTTGGCCATCGACTCCTCTTCTTTTCATCTGCAAAAAATATGACCGTCGAAGTCAGCCTCCAGTCCGCGGAGGACAACTTACTAACGGCTTCCGAGAGGGCCATATTCAATGTGCTCAAGGCCACTCTCCAGTACCCAGCAAACCAGCAAACGAAAGCCGTCAAGCTCGCAGCCGACATCGAGTTCTTCTGCAAGTCGGCAGAGGGAGGCGCTGCCGCTAGCGAGACGCTATGGGATGTCTGGGCGGTCATCGTTGAGATAGCCTATGAAATCCCACCGGGGCATCCGTGGCAGGTTGCCCTGATCGAGTCCTTGGACAATCTACGCCAACTTGGCGGCCCAATATCAGAGCGGGACGAGGTGAGAGATGCAAGTAGAACTTCCAAAAATTGAGCTGATCAGTGTTCCACAAGCAGACGCTGTTATGGAAGGACCTCCCGAACCTGTCGGCCTGCGTAAGGGAAAAATGGATCGGTACTAGGCAACAAATACCCTCTCCCGTCATAGACGCCTCACTAACGCCCCTTTCAGACCCGACAGAAACCGACGAGGACGACAGCCACAGGTTCGCGAAGTGGGAGAACCTCAACTTCTTCGTAGCCAGGCTTACCGGTACTGGATTCGCGCCTTGGCTCAATCTCCCCATTTGGCAGCTCCGCGCGGCCCTCGAAGAGCCGACGGTGAAAGGACCTGCGATGGAGTGTCGGTTGAAAGTCGCGACCGAGTGGCTTGTGCATTGCGCAGACCACATCTTCGAGGACATGCGGCCCAAGGAGGAGGTCGACGAGAACCTGGCTCGGGCGCTTAGCGCTGGTCCACTCTGCGAAGGAAAGCCACCTCTAAGTGCTGAGAGGTGGAATTTTTGGAAAAAAAGGCTTTCAGAGCTTTCCGCTCAGCTCCGCGTTTTGGGGGTTGGAAGTAACATCACGGGACGGATTTCAGATGCCTTGAAGAGTATGGAGGTAGCTGAGAAGTAGGCGAGCTACTTGAATAGTCGGATCTTCTCCATAGTTTCAGTCTTTCTATTTGTTCAACACATCGCATCTTGCAGTTTTGCTACCCACGTAGTCACCGCCGTCGCCTCTCATCGCACCCCTGCCATGTGGCTGACCGGTCTCTAGGCAGCAGCAGGCATTGCGTCGCACTTGCCTCAACCCTACCACACACGATTACGCGTACCAATCCTCTCAACTACCGCTCCCCCGCCCCCCGCAGCACCAGCCACTACGCCCTCCACCACGCTGCCGGCGCCGGCGCCACAACCCCCTCACTTTGTAAATCTGCGCCGGAAATGCTGCGGTCTTCGGTCACGTAAACAATAGTACGTAGTGCAATAAGCCTTCTATACCGGCTTTCGGGTGCTGCGGTTGATGTCCAGCTCTTGCACGACCCCCCACGAATCGAGGTGCGTTCCCGGATCGCCCGTCGAAAGGATCCTCGATGAAAGTATAACATGGCGTGTGGTGACGCGTGAAACTCACTTTCATCATCCAAAGGTAGAAAGGCAGCTAAGGATTTTCAAATTACTTTTCCAAGACTTAATCATCATGTGAGGCACGTTGGCCGACAGACGAATTGGTGGAGAGCAATTTGGCTGCTTCGCCCTTGACCTTGTAGCGCTACATGGTAAAACACCCAGCATGTGACACTAACTGCCCCTTCAAAACAACTGGATACCAGGGCCAGCACGAGCAAAGCCGGAAGAAACCGGTCCAAACACCAACTAATTTCCGCACTCCTATTTTGCCTCCTCTTCACTCTTCTGGACGAACGACTCGCAAAAGCTCAAAGCAACCTGCGCCGACGTAAAAGTCAGCGGCCTCCCCTTCGTCGGCACATCCGCAGGCTTCCCATCCCTGGCCGCATCATCCTCCTGACGCAGCGGCATCTCCAGCGGCAGCGGGCTGAACGGCGAGCCATCCGCGGTGGCCAGCAGCCGCATGGCGTCCCCGTACGGCGCGTAGCCCTCGTCCTGCCAGTGCAGCGACTGCAGCATCTGGAAGACGGCGCGCACCGAGGACTCGAGCGAGCCGACGACCCACGCGTGGTGCGCCGACGCCGCCTCGCCGACCAGGTACAGCCACCCGTTCGGCCGGATGATCTCGGGCCACATCTTGCTGAACTGGCCGGGGCCGAAGTACGCGAAGGCCCCCGCCGTGTGCGGGTCCTGGTTCCAGTCGTACGCGTGGTGCGTCTCGTACGCGCCCTCGATCGTGCTGCGGACTGCCGCGTACTTGCTGCTGTCGGAGGCGTGGAGCAGGGTGAGGTTGTGGATGAGGACTTCGCGGAGCTCGTCCTCGGAGGAGGGGGAGGAGCGGGAGATTAGGGAGCCCATCCGGTCGGCGTCTTGCGCCCACGTGTAGGAGCAGAGGAGGACGGCGGAGTGGTCTTTTGGGGTGTCGAGGTTGTAGGATGGGTAGACGCAGACGCGGATGGGGAGGTCGGTCTTGCCCATGCCGCCTTTCTTGATGTTGAACGGGGCTTGCTGCCACCACGGCGTCTTGAACTTGATGGCGACCTTGCAGGAGGCTCCGTAGCCCAGGGAGCGGATCGCTTGTTTGGTGCCGTAGCGCAAACCGGCTTCGGTGAGGTCCATGCGCTGCAGCGCGCCGAGCGTGGTGGAGTTGAAAATGGCGAAGTAGTCTCGGGTTTCCGTTTTGGGCGAGTCTTTGTGCTTGATCTTGAGGCTCCTTTTGCCCCCTGGGCTAGCTGTGATGGCGGTCACTTGACGATGAAACTCGGGCTTTTGTCGCATTTGCTTCACCATTTCCGTTGCGACCTGCTGCGACCCTCCATTGATACAGAACCAGTCGGCGTTCTCATCGAAGTCCAACGACTCGAGGACTGTTTCTGTGAGAGACTGGTCATACCAACCGGTCCCACTAGAGGCGACATTAGCCAAAGCCATCACCCATACAGTTGGCGGACTCACGTGTCAAACGTTTCCAACCACTCAATGGTGTTGAAGTTCAGATCTTTTTTTCTGTACAACCGTTAGTTATTGTCCATGCTCAAAGTTGGCTGAGAGATACCTACGAGCGAAGGTATTGACGGGTGCTCATGTAATCTGCTTTTTTCAAGGGTATCCAGTCTTTCGCCTTTGCGTTCCCATTCTCACTCTTTGTTCCATCACGCTTTGGTTTCTGGAGATGATTTTGGACCTGCTCCTTATAGTCATGGAGGATTTCGTCCATGACTCTGTTCGAGCCTTGCTGCATTAGACTGCACGTGTCTTTAGCTTAGTTGGTCAGCGGAGGAAAGCGTAGACTTACTGATCAGGTATCCGGTTATTGGCGGGAAGCCCTTCGTTCATGGCGTATGCGTCTCCTTCAGGAGGGGGACCAAACGTGTGACGATCGTTGTAGTACGTTGGGCACACACCATTCGTATCTTTGAAATGGTAGGGGATGAGTTTCTTGTCGATGCCCAGCTTTTCAAACAGCCGAAAAGTCCTAAATTATCTCAGTATTAGCAAGCAGATTGTCGGATAAGATCGGACATGTTGAAATACCTGTCCATGATGGGGATTTTTGGGAAGCGCATGGCACCGATATCGTAGTAGTCCTTTTCCTCGGGAGAGAAATGATGAGTGTAGAGCCTCCCACCAAGACGCTCCGTTCCATTAGCCTCGAGAACATCGTAAGTGATGTGGAGGTCCGGGATCTTCTCATTGATGTGGTCCAAGATCATGGCTGTGAACAGCCCTGAACAACCTGCACCGACTATGCCAACCTTGAACTGTCCTTGGGGCTCTGGACGACTCCCAGTGAGTTCCTCAATTGGAAGGATTTCGGAGACCAGCTGCGTGAGACTGTTGGCAGAATGCAGGTCTGGGTTGTCTTTCAATTTCTTGTTCAAAATGTGGAAGTCGTCAACGAGATTTTCCCGCACAACCTGTCGAGCCCATTTGTACTTGTACGAATGGTGTACAGGTCGCGTGGGTAGCTCGAGTTCTGTGCGGCTCGGCATTTTTTGGCTTCAATTCAGACTCAAATTGACGTGAATAGCGAGGAAGAACAATAAGGCTTAAGGCAAACGTAATTCCCCAAGCAACTTTTCTCTATATATCTACGACGGGCTTTAAGGGCTATATCTTATTGGCTCAATTGGAAACCTCTTTGGTGAGTGCAGCTAGCAAGGCGAACTGCTTAGTGTTTGACGTTGGGCATTCATCCCCTGCGTCCAGAAGGTCTAGACGCGACTGCTGACTGCGTGGTCTGCTGTACTATACTATCTACCCAGCCTCGAATTCAAATGGCCAATCTGTTTGCAAAAGCTGAAAAAAGTAGTTGATCTCATCTCTGAAGAGTGAGAATGCTCTGCGGCTCCGAAAAGGAGATGCATCCTTCCGTTACCGCTGCCCACTCTCCGTGGCTTTGTCGTCCTTTGCTAGCATATCCGGACCAAATGAGACCGGACGCGCGCTTCATGGGGGATGCATCCGGAATGCAGCCCTGCAGAGGCGTGGCCAGAAGGCCTGGCAGACACCGGGAGCATCAACAACAAGCGTGATGGCATGATGGTTAGTAAAGGTACACGGTATTCCAGATTCGTCCCGCGCATATGAAAGAGTCCACCGCCGTTCTCAATCCAAGCTACATGGCTGAATTCGCCAGATACCCTGGTTCATGTGAAGCGCGCTCAGCTCGCATGTGCAAATGCTACTAGTGCGAGGAACACAATCTCGGCAGAGTTTTGGCTGGATATCGCTACCAAAAGGTGGGCATGGATCGACACTGCGGGGTCGTGATTAGCGCAGTTCGGAACATGTGCCAGGAATGAAGGAGTGGACGCATGCGGACCGCGACCAATTGTGGAATTGAGGAGTAATCGCGAAACGACCAAAACCTGTGATCGACATGTGAAGCCCGCTTGCGGAAGAGAAGAACGGATCGACTGTTCCAATAAGCTAGCTATATCAACGTCGGATGAACGACGTAAATGTTCTGGATTACCGACCTTCAGCTCGCTTTTCCCTCTCGGGTTTTACTGCCCTTCTTCATTACCCTGACAATTCTCTAGCCCTCTCAATTTTCGAAAATGGGCAAGAGCAAACTGCTGCAGAGGCCGCGAGCGGCGGAGCCAGTCCCTGCTCTACAGAAACCCACGAGCCTCTTGTCACAATTGCTCCTCCTAATCTACGTCAATATCTTCCACCTGGTCAACTTTTTCATTCCATGGCACCGGCTTCCCACCCTCTTGGGCGTTTTGAATCTCGAAGCCTTGCGAATTGAGCTGCGCAAGTACAATCTTTTCGATGGCTACGCCTCTCCGGATGCACAAGGCAGCAAGGCGGATGAACCAGAGGGTGCGGAGGAGAAGTTCATTCATGCCCGTCACTCAGACGGCAAGTTCAATGACTTGGACAGGCCACGTATGGGCAGCGCGTGCATGCGCTTTGGGCGCAACTTTCCGAGAAGGTTTTGTCAGAAGCCAACGGAGAAAGATCTTTACACCCCAAACCCTCGGCTTGTCAGTTTGAGGTTCATGACGAGAAGAGAAGATGCATTCAAGCCTGCTACAACCCTCAACTTGCTTGCCGCAGCGTGGATCCAGTTTCAGACCCACGATTGGTTCGCCCACGACCGCGTAAGTACCATCTCGCTGCTTACTGCATTGATGTAGCTAATTATAATTGAAAGAATGATGATGATAGCTTCCACATCCCGCTCCCCCAAGGAGACAAATGGTCAGGAGACAAATGGGGTGCCGACATGAGACTACCGAAAACGAAAGCTGATGACATTCTTGATCCATCCGACAAGAAGTGCCCTGGTTATCAGAACAAGAATACCCCGTGGTGGGATGCGTCGCATATTTACGGTTCCAGCGAAGAAGTCACAAGAAAGCTGCGTCGCAACCACGTGGATGGAAAGCTAGTTCTTAGGGAGAGCGCCGAGGGCGGGGCTGTTCTTCCTCCTGATTCCTGCCACCTTGGAAGTTTTGACAACGGTCCCGAGACCGGATTCAACGACAACTGGTGGATTGGCATGGAGATGCTACACACCCTGTTTGCCCTGGAACACAACTCCATTTGTGACATGCTCCGTGCTCATTATCCAACCTGGACAGGGTAGGCTGAGCCGACAAGAGACACCCCATAAATCAATTACTTACCAATTCCGCAGACTTCAAATCTTCGACACAGCTCGCATGATCAATTCCGCAGTCATGGCAAAGATCCATACCGTGGAATGGACGCCAGGCATTCTCGCTCACCCAGCCCTCCAGGTCGGCATGGACGCAAATTGGTGGGGGCTCGCCGGCCAAACGATTACCGACGCCATCGGTCACTTCCCAATCATTGCCAAGGCTAGTAGTATTATTGATGAGGCTGTCAGCGGCATTCCCGGCTCTGGCGTCGAGCACGACGGCGCTCCGTATTCCATGACCGAGGAGTTCGTCTCGGTGTACCGAATGCACTCTCTCGTTCCCGGTAAGCTTCCATGCTCAGATTGACTTACTACCTGTATACTAACCGTGGCCTTTCTCACAGACAACATCGCCTTCTTCAAGGCCACGTCGGGACAGTGGCGCGAGACAATCCCGATCAAGGACACCATCTTCACCGACGCGCGCCGGCCGCTCCAGTCGGGCCTCAACTTCGGCGACGTCTTCTACTCCTTCGGCATCAACTACCCGGGCCAGATCACCAACAACAACTACCCCAACTTCCTCTGCGACCTCACCACCCCCGAAGGCATCCACCGCGACATGGGCACCGTCGACATCCTGCGCGACCGCGAGCGCGGCGTCCCGCGCTACTGCCAATTCCGGCGCCTCCTGCGGATGCCCGCGCCGAAGACGTTCGAGGAGCTGACGGGCGGCAACAGGACGCTGGCGGCGGCGCTGAGCGAGGTCTACGAGGGCGACATCGAGAAGGTGGACACGCTCGTGGGGTCGCACAGCGAGCCGCTGCCCGAGGGGTTCGGCTTTAGCGAGACGGCGTTCCGCATCTTTATCGTCATGGCCAGCCGCCGCCTCAAGAGCGACCGCTTCATCGCCGGCCGCCAGTGGAGCGAGGAGACGTACACGAAGCCCGGCATGAAGTGGGTGCAGAAGACGGGCATGAAGGACGTGCTTATCCGCCACTTTCCCGAGCTGAAGCCCGTGTTGGATAAGAGCGGGAACGTGTTTGCGCCGTGGAAGAAGCTGCCAGAGTCGGTGAAGTATGCGGGCATCGAGACTAACGCTCCGCCGTGAGCTGGGGCTTTGAGCCGGAGAGACCCGGGTAGTGTAGAAGGATAATGCTTAATTTTGAAGTGCCTCTGCACTTTTGATGCCCCAAAGAAATTGATATGCTTCAAGTACCGATGTTCCATACCTCGTTAATCATGTATGATCCGTGACATGCGCAAGAAGACCCCCCGAGTAGTTCCAATGAAAGCCGCGGAAGGGGCGGCTCGCGGTACCAGAGCGAGAAGTGGTGCGGCGGGCGCGACGTGCAGGTGCGGCTCGGGTTGTGCAGGCGGACTCCGGGGCACTGGATCTCGAGCGCGAGCGGTAATACGACGACGACTTCCAGCGGAAGGCAGGACTGCGCGAGCTGACAAGGGCATATAGGCACCCGGCTCGAGGCAACGAGTGGGTAGCAGCGCAGGGGCAGCTAACCGCCGGTCAACAGACGAGTGGGTAAGGCGTCTGCTGGGGCTACGTGAGCTGAAGAACGCATACGGGCAGCTGACAGGCATGGAGCGTCACGCGCTGGCTGATGGGGAGCATGTGGGATGGCCGAGAGCATGAGAAGCAGGGGGAGAGTGACTGGCAGAAGCTGTATTTTGCATTGTTGCATTTTTGTGGGATGGCGGGGTGCAGCGGACGCTGAAGGTGGACACTGATGCAGGCAGAGTGTGCACAACACGTCGTTTCTTTATTTCATGTCTCCGCCCGTTCTTCCTCATTTCCTCAATAGAGTCTGAGAAGACCTCCGAAACACCACAACCTCATCAGTCGAGCCAGTTTGCCTTTCGTTCAGGGCCGACAAACATTTTGGACGTATCGGAACATGCACGTACGCGCGTTCCTTCGTTCATGGGAGGCCCAACCAATATCTCCAGGAGTTGGCGCGCCAGATGCGCATGGCTGTTTGGCGGCAGCTACACCAGCATGACTTGCAAATGACGCGCTTTCGCCCACTCGACAACGATGATGGGCCAGCTGCCGCCTATTTGGCTCGTAGCTTGGGAAAGGGTGGCACGGAGTGCCGCCGACGTGACTTTTATGAACATTGACTTCTTCATCATTTTCTCTCCATATCTCTTGGTGAAATCTTTGAGTAAGCACCCGTGCACGTAACTGGGAGCGAATGCGGAGGTGTGGAGCTGGCGTGGTATATGAGTTTGCGAGCGTCGCGCGTCCAAGCAGTCAAACACCCATAGATGTCCAAACCGATTCCTAGGCAAACATCTCTTGCCAAACCCGGACACACAATCGATCCGGCCATGGCCTTATCAACCGCTCGTCTCCCGCCCTCCACCTTCTTCTTTCTTCCCCAAATCTTGCTCACCGCAACAGTCCGATCTCCCTGTCAAGTAGCGACTCGATCTCCACGCCGAGCCCCAGGAAAGCCACATGCCCACCAACACCTCCACCAACGCGCCCACCGGCGGAGCGACCGACAGACCATCCGACAGTCCACCACTTCCGGTCCGATGTCGCGCGAGGACCCGCTCCGGTGGCCGATGCCAAGCGCGGACCTACCATGCCTCGGGCCATTGCAAAGCGCACCGACAAGGCCGACGCATGGAGGATGGTGAGCCCCATGATGAGCACCGTAACGGAGGGTGCACATGCCGATATGGACGACACCACGTTGACCACAGCCTGCCAGGCAACGTAACCACCCCCGCCGCCGCAGCCGTCCTCGCCACCGCGGCGCCTCCCGACCCCGCGTTGTGCCGGGACCGAGACGTCGATGCTCACGACCAGGCTTGTAAGCGGCACGGTATCGCGACAGGTGGTTTCCGTGACGCGCACGCTACAGACGCTCAACAACACCCGCTACCCCCTGAGCAGCAGCGGCAGGCGCGTCCCGAGGAGATACTGGATCCGGATGACTGGGAGATGGTAGCCGCGCCGCCTCCACGAATGCCCCCATCGCCAGGAGAGGATCGTGAATCTCCGCAGGCGGGTTGTGACCGGGGACCGCGTGAGATGAGGGAGGATGTGGAATGCGAGGTGGCGGACCGGAGGGGGGACGCGGTTGGCGGGTTGCAACGGGGGTTGCGGGAGGACAGTAACGGGCGGCGGCGACGCGGGGTAAGCGAAGAGCTTCGAGTGGCGTCGCCGGAGCTTGCGGTGCGGCGGGCGGCGGTGGGGGCTGGAGAGGACGGGCGGCTGGTGCAGGCTGAGGGAGGTGGCGCGCGGTGGCTTCGCGTTTGGGGTTTGGCGGCTGTGGTGGTTGTTGTTGCGGCTGTCTGGAAGGGGGTCCTGGCTATCTTCGAGTAGTTTGTACTTCGCCGGACGGCTGGTTCTCTTCGATTAGCAAGAGGAAATGATATGATCATGACCGCGGTTGGAAGTGCATTTCAGTCACCGTCAACTGGCGTTCGAAACGTGTGACTGTCGTAATAAAAACCTTGGTCCCATGCAGGTTTGCTGTATGACTTTGTACTGCGGATAACGAAACTCGGGATATGTATGTGCCTCTTCCTTCTTCCGTGCCCGGCTACCCACGTTTTCAGGAAGTGCATCGCCAGATACTGAGGGCCGTCTCCCGGGCAGCCTCCACAACAGCCCCGCTGACGACAACGGCACGATGAGCCGCAATTCTTAGTCCCGCCCGCAGGCCGTCCATCGGCAGCGTGACTCATCACACCACGCCCCCTCTTCGTCGGATCCCCCCGCCGACGCCGCGGCTGCTATTATTGATCGTCTCATTCAAAGGTGCGACCGGCTGACAAGAAAGCCAAAGGGCCATTGATCGTAATCGGCGTGACGGCGTGTTTGTTTGTCGTCCAAAGGGAAGGAGGGGGGGCCCGGCCAATGGGGCACGCGGACCACCAAACCAACTGTTGTGGGAAGCTTCAGCATGGAATTAGGGACAGGAAGGTAGTGGGCGACGCAGTCCGAGTGGGGCTGAATGCGTAGCAGCAGAGGCTGGGTCTGATGATGAGGTGGGGGTCGATGATTCTCGTCGGGAAGCTGTGGAAATGGAGTGCTGGAGTATCGTGGGACCTACGAGGGAAGGATGTTAGTTTTAGGGCCGTAAGGTCGGCCCTGGAGCTTGCTGGCGCGTCTCTGGAAAGACGAAATGTCTGCGACCGATTTTATACCTGCCCTGCGATGTAGTTGAGACGAGATCCGTCGTGTTGATAAGCTTAAAATTAAGCTAATCAAAGCCCGGCGCGGCCGAAGGACCGTGCGTCACTGCTGTCCCGTCGCCGTCAGAGCAGCG
This sequence comes from Diplodia mutila, assembly GCA_022560015.1. NCBI lineage: Eukaryota > Fungi > Ascomycota > Dothideomycetes > Botryosphaeriales > Botryosphaeriaceae > Diplodia > Diplodia mutila. The sequence continues at coordinate 23,409 of JAFISB010000235.1, forward strand.
CAAGCTCGATGAATGCATCCGCGCCTGAACGTTGTCACCTCCAGCGTTTCATCGCCGCAGAAAATTTGCATCTTGGCCGCGGAGTGCGCTGGCGACTGGCGCGCAGCGCTCTTCCAGACATCTGATTGTGGCTGAGCGGTGAAACGGTGACAAGCTCACGGCCATCCATTCGGGACGATTATAGCTCTTTGTGCTTGGCTTGCAAAATCACTCTCGGACTGACGGTGGCCCGGGCCACCGTTCAGTATTATATGACTGTCTACTATCCCTGGTTCCGCAAAAACATCCCAGCCTTCCATGATCTTCATATTCAACTAGCAAATGATTAAGACCAGCTTTTAAGGCCAGCTTGGTGGATTAGCCGTTAGGGCGAATCTGGGAAAAGAAAAGTTGGAAGTTTGACATCAACGGGGGGGGCTACTACCGCTTCGCAGTACTGCTGATGCAGCCCAACTATCGCAAAACAATACGACAGAATAGAATCCAAAGATACGTTCTACACCTCACTTGTGCAATAGATGTGTTAGGTTGTCAAATTTGTTTTTACAATTTTTTTTTTTTTGGTATTGTTAAGATACCAGTGTTTTAGGTGTTAATCGCAGTCCCCAATGCGCGGTTTACTGCCTCGTATCGGAAAGAAAACTACCGTCATCGAGCTTCTCTTTGTCAGCCGGCGGCAAAGGTTTTATGCAGGCCACCTCCAGCACCTCCTTCTCATCAGCCGGTGCCAGAGGCGTCACATGGGCCCTCTCCATCGCCAACTCGGCGTCCAAGCGAGCGATTTTCAACTCGCGTTCAAGCGCCCATAGCTCTTAAATATTGCGGTCAGCTTGGCTTTCATAGCTTTTAATGGTGCGGCGGGCATCGGCCAGTTCACGGTCTCGGTCGTTGAGTCTCCGCTGGACGGCATCGCGGTCATCACACACCCCATTGAGCTCGCGGACCCGGTCGTGCAACGCCGTGATGGCATTATTGGCAATGTTCAGCTGGCTCTCCAGATGGGCAATTCTATCGTCACCACGGCTGACTTTACCCTCGCTCCTCTCGAGTGCGCGAAGTGCGGCGTTACGTTCGGAGCAGAGCTGACGAATCCTCTCGTCCTTCTCGTGCATTGAGGTCTCGGTCCTGGAGGTCTTGTCGCACAACTCGCGTATCAAACGCTCCAACTCTTGCCTGGGATTGCTCATTATGGAAGTGTGTATGCGCGAGCTGTTTTCGAATCGACCTGGGATCGACAGCGGATATATATGGCGTGGATCGAGCCATTGCTTCTGTATAATGCAATGTTTTTGCACAGCTGCAAGCTACACGTACTTTGAACAATGGTGCTTGCGTTAAACGTGTTATCGTTCTTTATTGTTTATAACGAGATGATAAAACTAGATGGAGACTGCGTCAGTGACGAGTACGAACTAGTGAGCCAAGTGGCATCGTCAACGGCTCAGGGGGGACTGGCTTTGTTGGTAGAGGGAAGTTCCTTGAGCCGAAGAATTAGCTTCCCGAATGAAACTATGACGAGAATGAACGTTTCGAATGCGCATGCGGGTCATCTTCCGGATGAACTGGTAGAGCTCGGGGCTGGTGAGGAAGAAAGTAGTCGCCGGGGGTAGTATCAGATTCGCCATTGACGGGAGAAGCGATGGCGACTAGTCACCGCTAGCTGAATTGGTCTCTCTCAGAATACTACCTCCCTCACGGTAGTAGCGCCAGTTGATGACGCTATTGGGCTGTAGGAGGAACCGAAGTCTGAGGAACCGAAGTCAGAGCGGCTTTCGCATTGTCGGGGCAGTAGCTGATATATATACGTCGTCGATAGATGCGGATGGAGGCTGTGTGTGGTGAGAAGGGACTAGCGTAGGTGCGAATAGACACTAGCTCCACTGTGCGCAGGCAAAGTTCGTCCTCTTCGCCGAGGAGGTCAGGCAATCTATGATTATGCTGATGAAAGCGGCATCTTTGGCTGTTAGCGGAGGCAGCGTGGGCGCGTTGCTCGAGAGCAGCTCGAATTTGAGTCCACCGCCAACTGGTTGACCAGCCTGCCTGTCGATGAACTAGATGATGGCGGATTGTGGTGCAATTTTGAGAGCATGATGAGTCTCTCGTTCCAGTTTCGGTCGAAGCAACTGTTGGGCATATGCAGGCGAGCAGTCACCGTTAGTTCGACCGGTAAATTGTCACACTTTATGTCGCCGCTCGGGAGAAACCAGCAGCAGCAGCTACAGAGAGACCGACTGTCAGGCACACCAAGGCTGCCCGGTCAGCGGGGGCTCGAAGACGTTCTCAAGGTCTTCCGGTCGGGGCATCAGTTCCCCATGGTGCCTTTCTGCGAGGTACGGTTTCCATAACCTCTCGTGGGAGAAAGAGACAACTGTAATTAATGTCGACATCTTCGCCATCGCTGTCGCACTGAATCCTGACGAAACGGGAATTTAAATCACTGCATCTTATCCTACGTAGATAGTGGTATCAAACGTCTGGATATAGATGTGAGTCTTAATCGTGAACAAATCCGTCCAGATGTTCGATTCAACTACCTATGTAAGTTGAATATTATATCTTCGGCGTCATAATGTCCAAATCCATTTTTCATCCTCTATGAAGTTATTAACACGATAACCGTTTGATTGTCCAGTCTCTTTTCTTTCGTAACTAACCTCTCATACCTTTCATTGTTTTATCAAACCGTCTATTTGCTTTACTATTCTGTGCTGGTGACTTTCTTTGGACTTTCCGCACTTCTCCCCGCATACTAACAGAAAGAACGGCTAGGGACGAGGAGACAGTAGGCCGATGGCGCGGCGGAACTCCAGCTTCTTCTCAGACACGAGATTGGGCACCGGCACCCCCAAGCTGGTCAGCAGAACATCCAGCGTGGCCCCAGGAAGCGATGAAATTGCTCCAATGTTGGCTGGGAAATTCGCAATCGGTTAGTTGTCCCGTGAACGGAGCGGCGTCAATCTCTGCTCGGGATCGCGGATGCTGCCGTTCGCCAATATGGCAAGGTTGTTATACAGGCTATGTGTTAGTCAACAGCATGTTGCTGCGCAAGCGGGTTGACTGGAACGGAGACTTACCGGTAGTCCAACTCACGCCTTAGGGTGGAGATATCGTCGCGGCGTTCGGCCCTAGCGGCGTCGTCAAGATGGTACATTTCCATCCGCATCTCGTCCTTGTCGGTGTTGATCTGAGTGCGGATGGCGTCGTTGACCAGGCGCTGCTGATCCTTATCGGTTGCCATCCGGGTGCGAATTTCGTTTAGCTCAGTTTGATGCCGGTCGAGTCAAGCAACCATGTCAGCTCGAAGCTGGCCGAGACTGGCATTAACATCGTTCCTGAGCGAGGCGATGTCTCCACTTAGCCATCACCGGCTTGGACGAGTGGGTAGGTACTCGCGGACACGATATTCTGCTTGAGAAGTGGGAATTGCTCCCGAAAGAATCGCTCGAAGGTGTCCATACGGTTGGAGAGGGAAAACAAGTCCTGTCCGAAGGACGGCGCGTCGGCATTGGCCGAAGCCATGGTAAGCGGCTTTGAACTGCAAGATATATTTTTCTTTTTTGGGTTGTGGATTTGGGCTGCGTGTGGAGGAGTAGTCGAGGTCGAGCAGCTGGCGACGCTGATATGGGCGGGGCCAAGGGTCGGCGGACGTGGGGGGTGTGGCAACCAATCAGAATCTCCGCACGCCGCAGTTACCCGGCAAGCTCCGGCACCTTCTGATCGATTCTGAGACCCCGGACCCTGCATCCTGGATTGTCCAAGCCAAACCCCGCCCAACTTCGCGTCCCAACACACCGACACCAAACACCAACACCATGGCTGCCAACATGTCCACCGTCCAGGCTGCGTCGCCCAACCGTGGCCACGTGGATCGCTCGAACGAGATCATCAAAGCCATCGAAACCCTGACCGCTAAACTTTCTTCAGAGCTGCGCTCCGTTAGAATCGAGCTGTGCGACAATACGACGAATCTCAGCGCCGAGCTGTGCGGCAAGATGGATGAGCTGTCCAGCGACGCGAAGTCTCTCGGAGACGAGATGCACAACAACCACGTGGAACTGCTCAACGACACCAAGTCCCTCGGAAACGAGATGCATACCAACCACAACGACATGATGGCCGAGTACCGTCGCCTCAAGTTCGCCGCCATGGAAGAGGAGCGTGCCGATAACCGGGCCCTCCGCGACGATATCGGCCAGTGCTTCAAGCACCACCAAGAGGCATTGTAAGCAACCAATCGCTCCCTACGACGATATCAGCACTGATAGTCGTTAGCTTGGCCGCGCGGCTCACCGCGCCGCTGGCCTCGCCGTTGCGCAACCCTCACCCCGACCGCTCCCAAGCCGACCGCGCTCGCCCCGACCGCACCCGCTCCGCCGCCACCCGTTCCGGCGTCAAGAAGTCTCGCAAACCCACCCGGAAGTGCCGCCCGGCGGCCGCACGCTCGGCGCTGCGGTGGTAGATGCTCTGCTTGAGCACGGCTTTGGCAATTTTGGCTGGACAAGGATGGCAATGGAAACGATGAACACGGGGAAAATGATGAATGGGCTGTTTCTGTTGGCGGAGGGCGTATCCAGGGCTACGTGCGGGATCATGGAACACGAGTTCTTGGCTTTGCTACTCGGCGGAAGGCGCATCTTCTCAATTTGATACTTACCATCCTCATTCTACACGTGTTTTGTGCTTGCTGTGCCAGCCAAAAGCCACGCTGCGGCTATGGACGTCCGGCGATGACCAGTTAACCGGCTCAAGCGGGCGTGCCGTACCACCCGCCCAGCCATCTCGTTGCCTACAGGAACGCAAAACAACGCTCGGCGAGGGCGAACGTCTGCTGTGCACGATGTGGGGGCTGACAAGCAATCGTATCTCGAGGTCCGCTGTAGTGGAGTCCGTCGCGCGACTGACAACAACGCGTCACAAGATCTGGTCCAAACCGAGGCACGGGGTCCAGCAAGGGTTGGGTCGGGTCGGGCCGGGCCGGATGAGATAGACGGGGCAGACAGCTGTTAGTAAGCGATCGACATGCCGCTTCGCGTTAGGAGCTGACGTCTGCTGGTGTGCCTCGCGTGCGTCAGATGTGGTAGCACCCCTGCTGAATCTTGGTAAGCACTGAACTGGTGGCCTTGAGCTTCGTGGTCATCCGCTTGGGTACTATCCTTCCGCCTTCGGTGAAACGCCCACTGTAATGTAGGCTTCGTGGAGAGCAATACTGAATAAGACGGTAGTGTCTTTTCTTCTTCTTCGCATGTGCCTCGAGCGACCTTGCGGATGGGTCTCGTTCTTCTTGAGAATTGACATACGCCTTGCTCTCCTTCTCAATGACGCGCATACGTGGTACAGCCGGTCCCTCCACATGCGGCGCCAACCCCTCACCGCCCGTTGCCCCGTCTGCCGTCACCGATACCACTACCCTCAATACCCGCGACCGCTGTGACGCCATCATCTCAACCGCTTCCTCCCCCTGCGCAGCTGCAGCGAGCCATTCCATCCGTATACGCGCCTGGTTCCTGGCTCCGACGGCCCGTTCCCGCGGGCCGCATGCAATCAGAAAGAGGCTGACTTGGGTGCTGCGGCTCGACGGGAACGCGAACGGCGGGAAGCCAGGCCGCTGGAGGATCTCCGGCACGAGCGGAAGCGGGGAATAAAGCGCCGCGCAGCTGACAGTAACGAATTACCGCGGAAGAACTACTGCGGATTGTGCCGATGGTCGTGGTGGTGACGGTGGAGAGCGTGCCGAGGACAACGATGCCAACGACGACGACGAGCCATATGTCGCGGAAGAGGTCATCGGGCATAACCGTTTGGCAAACTGCGCGTGGTTGGGTGGAGTATCGTACGCTGGAGAAGGTCAGAAATGCGGCTTCATGTTGTGCGAAGGTGCTCCGTGAGAAGAACTGGGACTTGGAAGGGGTGTCGCAATTTGGGACGCTGGAATCGACCTGCGCAGTGCTGAGGCTTCCGCGCTCAATCGCTCTCTCGTGGCTCTGTCAATGATGACAAAAACGGCCGCCCGTCTACGAGAAGTCGCGGGACATGACTTAGCGAGTTTTTTCACGTGTCGCGTTCTCCGTCGCGTCACCCAAACACACGGGTCGCGTCGAGAACGCGTACGGGCTCCCACAACAACTTTCGCCGAGACCACGGCTCCACTGCCCCCCAAGCTCACGCTTTTGCTTGCCCCATGAGCACATTTCAGTTGCAAAGAAATTGTTGACGCTTGCAGTACTTGGCTTCCCACGAATGGTCCCGCTCGTGTGCCGCTCAGCTCCGCATTGCCCATTCGCTGGCTCGCTGGCTCTCGTCACGTCCGAGGCCCTGTCATCCAGGCCCAAATCGAAATAGTCCGCGCTCTGCAGGGCTGCTCAGTACGCTGCTCCTCTCTCTGCCATGGCACGCTACCCATGCACCCTCTCAACTCGCGCGTGTGTCGCGTTGGAGAATCTTCAGTCGAACTGCGCGCTCTTTGGCTGACTATCTCAATTCGCGTTTCAGATTAAACACAGGTACCTTCGCCGTTTCCTACTCGCCGCGTACCTCCTCGAACCTCCGCGGACCCCTCCGACACCACCCTCTCTCCACCAACGGCCCCATGCACCTCGAGAACCCAGCTCCCTGTCCGCCAGCCCTCGGTCCACAACTCTGCTCCCAGGCACTCCTGACGGAATTAGAGCACTTGCACATCGCCACATACACACACCGAGACACATTGGCAATGGGTGGACGGCTGGCAGAGTTACCTTTCTTGAAAGGCGTACTGGACACAACCTGTGACGACAACGATCGGCGCTCGTTGGAGCGTTCTTGATGCCGGGAACATGCCCCAAAGCAAGCTGACCAGAAAAAGAAGTGAGTGTTCGGCTGAGATGCTGCATCAGGACGCTTGCCATGGCGTTGACCAAGGCACTGGTGGCAGACACGAGTCTTCTTCAGTTGGCCGACTCAACGGACTATCGAGCTGTCGGCCTTGATTCCTGCATCCCTGGGCCGCCTCATTTGATTGGCGCTTCCGTTTGTATCTTCGTCTCTGCTCCGCCTGTACCGCTCGCTCCGACGCTCCAGCACTGCCGGTTGGCGTATTTGAGTCTTTTTGCACGCCCTGAGCCTTCGAGGTAAGACTAACTTCAACAAGCACACCAGGATCTCAGACAGAAGCGCCGTCTCGGCAACTTCAACTCCTCCGCCAACAGCACCCACCGCAGTCTCCTCCGCCCGCCTCCCCCTAAGCCTGTTTTACTTGGGATTACGATATCACAACTTCACCTGCTGACTTTGCTAAGTCGTGCGTGCCTCTTACATCTTGATGGCTGCTACCGCTCTCATCCGCTGAGTTTCTCGGATGAGCGCGCGTTGCATGATAATCAATGAACAGCGTGTCATGCAGGTACCCGTTGAGCCAAGCAGCGCCAGCCAGCCAGCCGCACCGCGCGCCTGCACTCGCGCCGCGGGAGCTGGTTCGAGCTTCTGCTTGCACCTCGTCCTCTCTGCACCCGCTCGCTCGCGCGCGCGCGCGCGCCCGTTTGCACCATCGACCAGCACCGCTTCAGCGCTCCCCTCCCCTCCCCCCCGCCGCAGCACCCCTCCAGCCACCGCGCGCGCCTTGTACTTCACAATCTCACCCTTGCAGCTGCCGTCTCCCGCGGCGGTGATGGTGGTGCGTCTCCATCCCCCTCCCGCCACTCTAACTACGCCTTCTGCTGCTGCCGCTGCCGCTGCCGCTGCCGCTGCTGCTGACGCTGACGTTGCTGCTGCTACTGCTGCTACTGCTGCTGCTGCTGCTGAGCCCTCTCCCTATGCTGCCCGTGGCACGGATGGTTCCGGGGCGCCTGCCGGCGCACGCGCATGCACGCAGCGGCAGCAGCCTCTACGCTCCATCCCCGAGCCAGCTTCGGCGCTAAACGCTGGAGGGAGCGTAGCTGATGGGCGGCAGTGCGTTGGCTTCCAGCTGCCAGTCAAACGGACTCCAGTCAGCTGCCCCCGCACCGCTTTACTTCTTCAGAACCACCACACTATAAATATCCTCCAACTCCCTTCTCACTTCCTTCTCACTGTCATTGAGTGTCCTCTGCCTACTCTCTAGTTTTGCTCGCTCAGTCGATACTTGACCAACAATTTCCCTTCAACCAATCAGCCAACCTGACAACCAGGGACTATCCTTCATTCCCACCATGGCCCCCCTCCTCGACCGCCTTGATCGGTGCCAAGGGATCACTGCCCGTGGAGTCCAGTGCCTTAGACCCCCCCAAGCATGCTCGTCGTTCTGCTGGTCACACAAGAATCAAGGAGGTAGGCAAAGAAGAAAGAAAGAAACGTCCCGCAATGTCGCAAACCGCACATCCCATTCCCAAAGATAGCAGCTAGCGATAAGCCGCCCCTTATCCCACCCTCTCACCACAGCTCTACCCCAATCCTCACTCACGCCGTACTCAAGCACCAGAGCCCGAGAACGTCGCCGCCGCCCATGACGACGACTACGATGACGACATGTACATCCACCCCTCCATCGAGACCGAGTACCACCCCGACCCCGCCCCCCCTCGTCCCCCTGCCTCCCGCACCGCCCGCCGCGGCAGCGCCCCTCCTACCGCGACCGCCGCCGCCCCCGCCAACAACAGCGGCCACCGCATTGTTGCAAACGGGCCTCGCTCCGCGACTCCCGCCACCGCCGCCGCCGGTACCCCCAGGGCTTCCACGACCGCAAACAACAGACCCCGCCAATCGTCTTCGGCACCGGCTGCGCGTGCCTCTGCTTCCAGCAGGAGGGCTTCGACGCCCACCGGCGGCACGCCTCGCCAGCGGGGTAGTCGCTCCGGCACCGGCACTGCCCCGGAGCTTGCTGCTGTTGCTGCTGCTGCGTCCCAGCTCCGCCACCGCCACCGCCGTCGCAGTGCGGGGATTCGGGAGCTAGGGCTTGATACTGTAGCGGAGGAGGAGGAGAAGGAGGAATATGATGGTGAGGAGTTTGATGAGGATGAGAACGAGCATGATGGCGAGGCGGAGAAGCCTCGTCGGCATCTCGGTGGTGGTGGTGCTACTGCTGCCGGCAGTCGCAGTGGCCGTGGCCGTGGCGGTCGTGGTGGTCGTCAGCAGCAGCAGCAGCAGCGTGCGTCGTCGTCGTCGGCGGCGGCTGCGGCTTATGACACCGATGTAGAGACGGAGGGGAAGGATGACAACAACCATGGAGGGCAGCGCCGCCGCCAGCGCCAGCAGCAGCAGCAGCAGCAGGGTCGGATGCAGGGCCAGCAGGCGCAGACGCAGCAGCAGCGTGGTCCGACGGCGGCGAGCGGCAGGAGCCGTGCGGCATCGGTACCGTTCACCATGTCGGGAGCCCTGCCGCCATCGTCGACGTCGTCTCGTCGTCGCAGCTGCAGCTGCAGCGGTAGCTTGGATTCGTTTACCATGGAGGAGATTCTCGGGGAGCTTCTCCGCAGGTCGTCGGAGGAGCCGGAGAGGGTCGTTCACGATAGCGATGAGGATGTGGATGAGGATGTGGACGAGGGTGGTTATGAGAGTTGCTACAGTGGTTGAAGGAGATGTTGAGGAGAATTGGCGTGCTGGACGGATGGGTGGCGATGGGGCTTGTCCTGGTCGGTCTTTACCGTTGCTTGTTTATGACTGTTGCTTTTTCTTGGTCTTGTGGTTCGGAGAAAGTGCTTGAGGGACTGTATGGTGCTTGCTACAAGGCGTACGCTCATTTGTTTTTCATCTTGTATTTCTTTGGTCATGTGTATCGCCTTGGTGCTATGGGTTCTTGCGAGGGAAAATGGGGGAGGGGCGAACACGAGAGGAAGATATTGGCGTCCTGAGGACATTGGATTGGGATGGTTGAGCTGCACACTTCTTATTTTTGTCTGATTTTTGCCAACTAACATACGGTCCTTTCCAAATGCAATTCGCTTTGTCTTACTCTGAGTTTTACCTGTGACTTGTTAATCTTCTTTCAAGTTTGGAGCTCCGCCCACTTGACAAAATCATTGCATTCGTTGCAGTGTTAGAAATGGCTGGGGTATGGAAGTGCTTTATCGTCAACATGGGCTTTTGCTCCTCGTATACGGCACCTCCGCGGATGGTGCAGTACGCAACGTCCAACCACGTAGCATTATTCGGAAAAACTCTCCTTCATGCTCGCTAATCGCTGGAGCCACTTGGCCGAGCACGGCGATCTCCTCACCAATCCAGAATTGATGTTGCTCGGCAGCATCCTAGCTGCTGCAGACGTACATACCGAAAGGAGGTTTCTCTTCCTCCAATAGATCCAAAGGAGGACCACACCAAGTCAAACAAACCCATCCACCTACACATGCCTCGTCCTCGCCCACTCGGTCAAGTACTCCCTCCCAGCCAACCTATACGTATCCTCCTCGACATACCACCCCCCCTGCGTCCCCGTCTGCAACACCATATTCAACCCGCTCCCACCATCCCCATACCTCGGCCACTCCAGCCCCGCCTCGCCCTCCCCCTCCCCCTCCGCCTCCGGCCTCCCCGTCCACGCAAACCGTATCCACCGATCCCTCATCCCGCGACTCAACACCGCATACTCCTCCCACGGCCCCACATACTCCGGATTCCCAAAGACGAACGCCACCTCGGAGAAATGCGCGACGCCCTTCGCCGGCGCCGGCAGGAACGCGGGGTTCAGATACGTCGCGTTCTCGCCCGTCGTGACGTTCCGCACGAACGCCCGCGTGTTGAAGCGGTACACGTACGTATCCGCCTGCCACCGCGCGTAGTGCCGCGCGTCGTCCAGCCGCGGCGCGTGGTAGAAGACGTCGCCGACGATGGCGGCCGCGCGCTTGTACTGCGCGCCCAGCTCGGGGAAGCGCGTGGCGCCGGTGTTGAGCGGGATGCCCTGCGCGGGGTCGTCCGGGTAGAGGGTGAGGATGCGGGAGACGGTCGATGGAGGGAAGTTGAAGCCCGTGCGGTGGAGGAGGTAGTGGCGTAGGTCGGCGGCGGTGTTGATGGTGCCGTCGGCTGGCGCGTTGTCCGTGCCTTCGTCCGAGTTGGTGCCGTAGAGGTGCGGGACGTGGGCGAAGCGGCCGGCGTGGAGGAGGGCGGTCGGGTAGGCGGGGAGGATGTCGCCGTCGACGGTGGGGTAGAAGCCCGGCCCGCCGACGGTGGAGGAGTTGAGGAAGGGGTAGAGGGTGGTGTAGGGGATGGTGCGTAGGCAGGCGAGGGTGTCCGGGGCGGTGGTGCAGTTGGTTTGGGACACGATTTTGTTGTAGATGGGCTGGTACCAGTCGGTCCCGTTGTACCAGGCGGTTGCTGCGCTGCCGCTTTCTTGGATCGAGCGGTGGAAGAGGCCGTCGGTGCGCCCGCCGTAGGTCATTAGCAGTTGGCCCTCCGTGGTGTCAGTGGAAGGAGGTCATGTGGGGTGCTTGGTTCAGACTCACGACTGCAAAGGAGCCCGATGATTCGCCCCAGATGGTCACAGTACCACTGCGAATTGATTAGAGTGGGTTCGTCTGACCGGCTTTGGATACATACGGATCTCCTCCAAAAGCCTCGATGTTCTCCTGGATCCATGCTAGGGCTTTGCGCATGTCCCGCAATGCGAGATTCGTATTTCCCGAGCCCTGAAACCGCGTGAGCTGAGATGTGCGACAAGGATTACTTTCGGCTTACCTGAATCTCAATCGAGTACATGTTTCCCCACCCACCCTTCCTGTAGTTGATACTTGCACCAATGATCGGGTAACCAATCTCCACAGATCTCTGCACAATCCATGTCAGATTGTAGTTCGGCAGGCCGCTCGTCCCTTGCTGGTAACTGTTCCTGTTAAGTCTTGCTCCAAAATCAAGCAGACTACACGCACCTTCCGCCATGGATCCACAGCATGACCGGCAGCTTGGTATCGTTCCCGGCCGATGCACCGGTTGGGCGCACAATGTTGATGTTCAAGCAGTTCTCGCTCATGCCATACAGCGCATCGTCGGCAGGATCGGCGTCCGGGCAGGCATGACCATACGACTTGGCACTGCGCGTCCCATTCCAGGTTTCGGTGAGAGCCTGCGGTATGCGGAAACGGTTCTCCCCCCCGGTAGACTGTGCATATGGGATACCCAGAAACAGATCTTGTCCGAATTGAGGTAGATGCAAGCCCGCGTAACTGCCATTGCACACACTCACGAGAGGGTCGGCGGCGGAGACGGCTGCGAGTGAAAGTATGGCCGCCGGAAGGGTTGCGATCAACGGGTGCATGACGGCGAACGATGTGGTGGTTGCAACTCTGATACGATGGCGCAGGAAGAAGGGGTGGAGAGTCGCGGCTGATGTCACACCTTTTTACCCCTCACGCTCGGCATCCAAAGAGGACTAGCTTCAGAGTTAACAGAAGTGGGTGGCGCCGATACGCCTCATCACGGCACCACGGCGCTCCTGCAACCGCCATTATAACGGCCGCAAGACTGCGGCAGCCATCTGCAGGGGTAATAGATAGGTAAGAGGCTGTAATAAGGTGCGGCATCGACGCGACCATGCCTATCTGACCGCGTTATCTACCATCTCCGCTTAGATAACGCATTTAGCCTATTATGTTGCACTATCTCATTTACCCTTTTTCTCGTGCCTTTCAGCCGCCGCACCACGCATCTCGTCAAATTGTTCAGATTTGCAGAGCGAAAGGCATTGACCACAGAGCTTCTACCTGTTGTTTGAAAAGGTTTACACCAAGAACGGCACGTCTGGGTCAGGGTTCTCTATCCGTTTAGGCGCAGATACCTTTGGCCCCCAGAAGGTCGTACTTGGTGAGCTGCATAGGCGGGCTGAGCCGCGGCCTGAGTAACTGCACAATTGTCACGGTGGTGCGCGGCGACGCCATCGATGCCAACGTATACCCCACGATCAACGCACGCATGCACCCTGCGCAAACGGCCATATAGTTGCACGAGTCACTTTTCTCAAAAAAAAAAAAAGGAGGACTGCTGCTCGGTACCACGCTCAAGGCTGGCGCAATTTGGTGCCACTGCACTTCTTTACGCAGTACGGTCCCGGAGCATGACATGCATCGGCAAGCTGATCACCGCTGGCGTTGGCGTGAATATCGCGACATCCGATGGAAGCACTCCCCCTTTCATGCGCCTCTGGGAACGGCGATGTGGAAATCATCGAGACGATGCTTCACGCGGGCGCAGACACTAACAGCCAGTTACTGGAAAAGTGGACGCCACTACACTCCAGCGCCAAATCAGGCCACGCCGCTGGCACAGAACTGCTCATCAGACACGGCGCCAACATCGAAGCTTAAAATACGCACCAGATCAGGCCGCTGCATAAGGCGGCGCTCCCCGGCCACCTGGACTGCGTCAAAATCCTCCACTCAGCCGGTGCCTCAGCGGATGCGAAAGACGATTGTGCCCATTCTGCTCTGCACAAAGCGGCTGCGAGCGGCATCGTAAAAGTCTTGCTTGACCACGGCGCTGCGGTGGGTACGCAGGACGTCGTCAAAGCCACGTCTCCAGTGTACGCGGCGCCTTCGGGCTATTGGAAGACTGTTGAGCCTTTGTTCAACAATGGCGCCAGCCTTGCCGTGGTGAACAAGTCCGGCGATCCTGTCCTCAGTGTTGCAGCTCTCATGGGCCCGGAGGGCATCACTTCGTAGCTCGTTGAGGGGGGGACAAGGAGATGCGCGGAACCCTCGTGGTGAACTGACGAAGAAGAGGGCGATGCCGCTGAACTACGCCATCTCGGCGGGAGGAATTGGCATAGGGGAGCTTATTAAGTACTTTATTACAGAGTCTACGGTCACAGCGATAGACGGAAACACAGATAGTGGATAGTATCGATCGTATAGGTGTCGTTGGTAAGGCTCCGTAAATGGGCCAATCAAAACCCCCGCACGCCGCACTTACCCGGCGTGGCTCAGGAATCACTCCCACGCACCTGCAGGCCTTCAATCTCTCGCTCATCCTTTCACGAATGCGCAATTTTCCCAGCGAGAAATTATCACCTGCCCATTAGCACAAAGTCCAGACGACATCCTACAGCATCCTTCAAACCTCAACTTCGCCTCACTCACATTACTTTCGCATTTCACCACACGACACCCCCCCTTCACACACTACAACGTGCCGTCCATCACCGGACCCATCTGTCATAGCTACAAATAATCTGACTCCGCATCTCGACGTCGGCACAACAAGCGGCACAGCACCCTCTCAGCCAACGGCGCAGCAGCTTCACCCCCACATCTGCATCTCCATCTTCGCATCATCCCCCGAGCTCGACCTGACCACGCGCATCAAATTCTCCCTCACCACCGCCTTTACGCTGCGCAACTTGCCCGCGGCCCATCGCGCTCTCCACGTCAGCATCATCGCCACTCCTCCAGCTTGTCACAGACCTCACATCCCTCGGGCTCACCTTCATCAACACCCGCACCGGCGCTCCGGTACCCCAAGCCACCTTTCACAGCAACCACCACCAGAGGTGCAGGCTCGGTCGGAGCCCGGCCGACCGCGACGATGACGACGGACCCCCGTATTCGAACGAGAAGCGCATCACTCATCTGCACACCGACGTATCGTCATCAGTCACACACGCTCGGCCCGGATTTCATGCGGCTGCCGCGCGTGTGGATTGAGCCAGACCGCTTTCCCGTGTAGGAAGAGGGCCTGGAAGAGGGGATTGGTGACTGAAGACCTCCAGCTGTATGGGGATGGGAGATTGGTCGTGAAGGAGGTATTGCCGGTGGTATCGAGACGTGGACGTTTGATCTCCGAGGAGTTCCGCAGGGGACGGATGGGATCATGCAGTGGCCATGAAGAGCAATCTAGTGTTTTCTCAAAGGTGTTTATCGAAGCTGAAAACACCGCCATTTTCCTGATTTACCTGGGAACTCAATTCGGATCTAGAACGCTCGCCAAACACAAATACTTTACACGCACCAACCCCCCACCCCCAAACTTTTCCGCCTCGCTACTATTTCCACATCGCCGCCGTCATCCCCGCCCAACCAACCCCCCACCTGGCACGTGGCTGCGCTGGCGGGGAAGCCGCTCATGTCGCTGCTGAGGAAGCGTCACGCTTTATCTATCCACCACCGCCACCGCCACCGCCATTACTACCATCATCACCATCATCATCACTACCAAATCCAACACAGAAATAATTCCAATCCTTTCCGTCATCATCATCCGCGATATGAAGAACGCCGCCGCCGCTGCCGCCGTGCGCCGCAGCATAGGATTGCAATGATGTCCGCCTTCACCTCCTCCTCTTCGCCCCTCCAGAAAAAAGGAAGTCTCGGCCGGGATGGACGCATTCTCAATGTCGAGCGCGCTTTTTCGTCCTCCCCTGCTCCTCCTCCTCTTCAATCCTAGACGAATAGAAAGATGCCGCGATCGATGCATCCTCCATGCCGAAGGATCGCTTCCATCCTGCAAGCTGTTCCCCATGTTCGCGCCATCTAGCATCATCCTTAGGAAGACCCCCCAATGCACTGTCAAACTCGACTACTACCTCTCTCGCTTTTTCGGGCTCGCCGCTTTCCATGTATAGATGGGGAAGCCAGGACAGCGTTGCGAGGCGGTTTCGGTCGTCCAGAGAAAGCGTTGTTTTCCTGATTTTCGCAACATGCTCGAAGAGTTGCAGAGCTTCTTTGTGCCTCTTTGTCGCATCATAAGCGGCCCCAAGCTCATGCTGCGAGGCTAGCAAGTCTTGGGAGCTCTCTAGGAGTATCCGCCGCTCGATTTGAACAACGTGTTCGAGCAAGTCAATTGCCTCTTTTACTTGTCCATTTTTTAGGTAAGCGCATCCAAGCTTATGTTGCGAGGCTAGCAGGTCGGGGTGGTTAGCCGACTCTTTTTCCCTAAGTTGAATGATACTTTTCAATTGTGTGATGGCTTTCCCGGTAGCTCCACTTCTCAGATAAACGCTGGCAAGTCCATGCTTAGATGAAAGAAGCCTTCTGTCGGAAGTTGAATTTTCCTCTTGAAACCTGATTATTCGTCTCCACAAACTTAAACTTAATGTGTATTTCTCAAGGCGGCCCCAAACGGTGGCCATTTCATGGTATAACGGCAGAATGTCGGTGTTTTCTGGTCTCGAGGGTTCCGATTCAAGCATCTCGAAGACTTCGAGCAGAAAAGGCTCCAGCTTTTGGTAAAGCTGGACCGTACGAAGTAAGTATGCAACAATGTGATCCACTTGGAGATACTCAACCACCCATGGATCGCGGGGCCTACACGCCACTCGGTTATCGATGAAAGAGCTGATGTGAGACTGAAGTTGCCTGACGTTCCAAGTTCTTGTGTCCCAATAATAGGGGGATTGTGGATCACCCTTTGCGCAATGGGCGATGATCGATCCACCCATCATCCAAGCCTGTTCTTGCAGTCTCTGGTCCAGCCGATCCTTTGCCCAGGCATGTGCAAGTGGGTGCATTGACACCAACTTGGCCCCCTCTTGGTCGTCGATACTGGCTTGCTTGACGAATGATAGAGCTTCCAGACAGCGCAGCCCTGCTTGAAGACGTAGATTCAAAGCTTGGCTTTCTGACAGAAACGCAGGCGAACGGCTCGCAAGGCCCTCTGATATTCTGTCGATATTGTTTCTGTATCCAACTCTCTTCGCGTAACCGAATCCTTTCGAAGCGTCCTCGAAGACTGACGTGGGAAACCCGCTGTAATGAAACATCGCGAGGATTCCCAGCAAGCACAGCGCGTCTTCGGCCTCGGTGCTCCCATCGGATTTGAGTGCGCGGGCGGAGACTTCAAACGTTGCGTATACGTCGCCGTATTTCGACCGCCCCTGTTTTGGAGAGGTTGTGAGAAGATGCTGGCGGTTGTCCTTGAAGAATTTGGGATATTCGTTCCAGTTTCGGACGTTCTGAGATATGAAGGCACCGGCCTGAATCAAAGCCAAAGTGTGAGAACCGAGGAGAGTTGCAATCGTCATCGCTTGTGGCCGGTAGGACTCCCAGTCCTGTGGGCGCAATTTGGCAGCTTTGAGGAGGAGCTGCACAGAGTCTTCAATGGAGATTGTCGAGAGTTCTCGGCTGCCAATAGTCGCATGAGATGAACATTCATGATTGCGCGATGTCATCAGAATGGATCCTCCAGGACCGGACGGAAAGAATGGTGCGTAGTCCTTGAGTTCGTCGGCATTGTCCAAAATGAGGAGCCATGGGTGGGTGTTGAAATCAACTTCGGAAAGAGCGCATAGAGAGTCTCCCAGAGTTTGCAGTGTTCGGCCAGGATGGATTTGATCCGCAATCTTTCTGAAATCTTGCTCTGCAGACGCGAAATCGCTTACGTCAACCCAGAAAAGGCCCCAGAACCTTCCACAGTTAGCGTTGGCAATGCATATTTACCGAAAGGAAAATAGCGCTTTGTATTTCACTCACTCGTTCTGCATGTCGTTGACTAGTTTGACGCAAATCTCGCTTTTTCCGATGCCAGCCAAGCCATAGATGACATATCGTTTCTGTTCCCCAGCTGCAGCTTCGCGGAAGGCAGCTTTGATCTCTGCAATCTCCGTTTCGCGGCCAATGAAATTCCTGTTCAGTGGTGGGGGGTTGCCATGTCGAAATTGTTTCCGTTCGAGCGCAGAAACCACAGGGGCGTTCTGAATACCCTGGAAGATGACATTTCCGTCGCCAACCGTCACATCACCGAAGCGCTGAAATGTAGATGCCATGTGTGATCATCCCATGTTTCATTCTCTTCCAAAAGCGTTTTGCGGATATTGCAGAGGAATGGAGAGAGGGAGAAGTGGCAAGAGTGAGCAGACAGCCTCGTCTAAGACAAGCGGGGTTTCGTTTTCGTGCATAGCCACCACATAGTAAGCGTGCATATATTGGTGCGACAATGGCTTGCATATTCAGCTCAGTTCCCCACGGCTGAGGTGAGTTTCTGCCTGACCACCACCCTTGGGCCTTCGGAATTGTGTGCGGCTTCGTTGAGTCGAAAGCAACTCGGTATTTGTCCTCGTACAGGTTCAGTTAGAATATTCGCCCATGGATGCTTTGAAACTTAGTGCATGTTTTTCTTTTTTTTTTTCGAGCGATAACAAATTGAGATGTTTTATTCGATTGAATCAGCGTAAGCCTTGTGTTGATCTTACACACCTTGCGCCCCCTGTGCCGCGTGTTTGGTCGTGATTGTGATTCGCT
Source organism: Diplodia mutila (assembly GCA_022560015.1). Lineage (NCBI taxonomy): Eukaryota > Fungi > Ascomycota > Dothideomycetes > Botryosphaeriales > Botryosphaeriaceae > Diplodia > Diplodia mutila. Next base: position 41,516 of record JAFISB010000235.1, read on the forward strand.
GTCGACATATTGATGTTTCGTGGCGTACATGGCAGTGCAGACGCCTGTGACGTGGCTCCACACTCGTTGGTTCCCATCTCTCCATCCGGGCGCTGGGACAAAAGAGAGCCCTGGAACTAAACACAACTCGAGAGTTCAGCAACCATCCTCTGCGAGGCGGAATCTCCGTCTTCTCAGGATCTCAATCCTCTACAGTCTCGATGTCGGACCCTCTCAGCATTTCCGCCAGCATTTTCAGCCTTCTACAGGCCGTAAAAACCCTTTATGGCTTCATAGATAGCATCAAGGATGCCACTGAGACTCTTACCCGAGCTGGAGATGACCTCAAGTCAACAGACAGCGTTCTACAGGACTTGAGCCAGTACCTCAAGCCTGACGCGCAAATACCATCAGCAGTACAGGCTCTCACCGACCAAAAATCTGCCCTGAGCTCCGTTCTTCCACAGTTAAAGGAATTATGCGACAGTTTCCACAAGAAGCTGGACAGTTGCGTCCGCCGTTCAGCTGAAGGTGGCAGACTGACCTGGACAGACCGGGTGGTAACCGGTTTGAAGAAGGGAAGCATCGAAAAGTTCCGGACGGAAGTATCCAAAACCAGGCAGCTCATCAGCCTGAGAGTCGATATGATCTCACTGTAAGTTCCATCGGCCTGATCTCGAAGCCACTGCTAAAATGCCGTCTTAAAACAGCCTCAACACCGAGCAGAACGCTGCAGCAATTCACGACTATCAGCGCAAAAACGAAGCGATCATGGAGAGCATCGCCCAGCAACTTGCAAAGCTAAACATGACGATGCAGACGGTCCAAGACCTCACCGACGAGTCTTCAGAGGTCGTGGAGAAAGCGCTCAGGGACCAAGAGGGTGCTCTGAAGGAGCAACTCCGCCTGTGTGAAGAGAATCGTGCCGCGGCCGACAGCCAAGTGCGTTATAAGCAAGCCTTTGGCGATACCAAGGCCGGAGACAACTCGCGAAACCTTCAGGTCTTGGATCTGGACAAGGTAAAAGGCTCATTAGAGCAGAAGTATGGGAATCTGGATATTGGAAATGGCACGTGGAGCGCGCAGGGGGTCGTGGGTGGGGCGATGATGGAGAGGTTTTTCCACGGATCTACTGCTGCGAGACAGTCGAAAAACTTCCGAGGTCCTGGAAGGCCGCTGGGCGGCAATGTCGCTACTTTGGGTGACAACCGAAGCGGGCCGGCGTCGGAATCGAAGAAGTAAATGCTGCATTCCTGGTTTCTTTTTTTTTCCTTCGCAACCTCTCAGTTACCTTGTTTTCTTTGTGTGAGAACCGCCAGGCCTGGATCTTGTCCCCACGCTGGCGTGCGTCTCAGCACAATGTCTATCTCTTATGCCTTGCAGAAGGCTTGCGCAATCCCTTCAGGACTTTTCCTTCCATCAATCGAGACCATATAGTTATCCAGCAGTGACTCGAGACCTCAATTCCGCGCATGCTGCGTTTGGAGTGCAGCAAAGAGAACACCTTAGAGACGCCATACAAGGTTCCGCAATCCGATACAGCTGGAACGAGCCACTACACAGGCTGGCGTTCTGCAAACACTGCTTGTCCATGTCCTCGTCCCATATCCAGCGGTAGTTGAAACAACATGTCACAATCCTTTTCCATCCCGTCTCTGCGCGTCGGTCCTCAGCAGCCACCACCCCCTCGTCCGCTTCAGCTCTCGACCCAGACGGACCTCAACCCCGCAACCACCTCGACTGATGCGCTGGCCAATTCCGACCCCATCCCCAACGATCCGTCCGACGTCAGCCTTTGGCATGGCGAGTCTGACCACCTGGGAGCCCGACAGCCGCGTCGCGAACCGCCACGTTTCGCTCGGCGTCAGCGGGGCCAGCGCCGGCGGCGTGCATGGAGAAGAAGCGTGTCGATCATCACAGCCTTGCATGTGATGTGAGGAAACGAATAGGCGGAGCCCCTCCGCGCCGACGCATGCAGTCGCACAGCGGCCAGTTCGATCGGGCAGAATCGCGCGGGAGCCTCGTGAGCACGGCTTTTTACCACCCGCGGATTGGCAAGTCCTCGGGAAAGCAGCCTTGTCGACTTGTACGTGGTTGAGCCGTTTCCACCCGCTCTGCTGCGCGGCGAGGCTGCGCGCGGCTTCGGCGTGATCGATGACGAGGGAGGCGTGCTGCTGTCCGACCACCCCCGGCGGGCGCTGGTTGGTCGACGCTACTTATCGGCGTCACGTACGCGGGCGGTGTTGACGCCCGCTGCACGCGCCCTGCTGCCGCGGGATGGCGTGGTCGGCTTGGCGACGGTCGTGCTTGGATGAGGAGAGGCCGTGGCTGGCTGGATCCCTGCGGGGCGGCGCAATCAGCCTCGTCGGGCGCCAAAGACTTGCAAGGCTGAGCTGCACTGCCCGCTGCAGCCTGGAGCTGGGCGAGGCCGTCGACGCACGCTTAGCCTTGTCGACAATGCTGCAGTCATTCTTTCCAAAGCCGGATCCTGGTTGCCATCGTCTCTCCAAAACCGTTCGTGGCGTCTGCGGCCGGCGACGTACAACACAGCCTTGTTGACTCTCTCAGCAAAGGCCACAGCACAGCCAGCCACACAGCTCGCCAGAGTGCGCAGCTATCTCGATAAACCAAGTCTTGGCGTGCATGGTCCCGTCGACATGGACAGTCGTGTGCGGCATCCCGCCAACCGCGTCGCTGGCGATTGCCGCGTGGGACCGGGAGACGTGCGATCGGGCTATGCATCGTAGTGCCACGGAGGATCCGAGAGAGCACGCCGACGGCGCCGGTCTGAGGGGGTCGGGATTCGGGAAACTGTTGGGTGGTATCCAGTCTTCCCATCAATTGGGTTCGGCTTAGTCTCTCGCTCCTCGGCCCGGGCGGCGACTCGACTACCGGTATGCAGATCATGGCCCGGTGTCGCACGGAGAACATGGCCATGATAGTCAAAGATGTTATCCTCGGAAAGAGCGTTGCGCAGCTGAAAGAATGCGCCTCGGACTTGACGAGCGCGGGAAGGAGTCCACTGACACCGCTTTTGACCACATTCTGATCAAAAAGTTCTATCTTGAGGCTGGCACAAGTGATTTCATCGGAACAAGTACCCAGGGGGACCTTACCATCTTAACGAGTGCAATATTCAGCCGCTCAAGTGACCGAGACCGAGTTCCGTGATCGCCAGGGCAGTCAAGGCTGTTGTCGGCCACCGCTCGATGCTCCGTGCCCATTATCGAAAGGAGGGCGCGCCGTTGGTGGTGGGGATAGAGCTGAAGTTAGAGTTGAAGCTAGCAAGTGCTAGTGCTGGATGGAACGTCATGGCTACAGATAGCGCGGCGAACAGGTACGCTGCTCCCGGGATGCCGCGAGCCGGGCGAGGCGCCATCGCGCTTGGGGAATGAGCGGCGTCTGATAAGCATCCGCCGTCTGTCTTGTTGAATGTGAGCCGATGAGCCGAAAGCTAGCGTGGCGCGAGAGATGTCGCATGAGTGCAGCTACGCTGGCCGAGACAGTTGCGAATGACGGATGACCGGGAAAGAGCCCGGCGACCACTCGATCTGTCATGAACATGACATATTAATTGACCACGCCAGAATAAACCTTAATTGGGTTTATTCCAGTATCTCTTTTGCCCTTGGGAGGGCCTGCACATGCGTGGTGCAGTGGGTAAGGGCTAAGCCTTTACACGATCACCCTTCCTTTCCGTCACGCTCCAAATTTTTTTTCGTAACTCGTAACCAAAGCGACTTATCAAGACCGTGATGGGGATTTCGACGTTGAAGACCGCGGGCCATGATGGCGGGATGTGGTTTGTTGCGGGAGTGCCGTTGCATTTCCGCGGATGGATGGCGAAGTCGGAGTGCAAGGAGGCTGGGGCCATGTTAGCGCATGCTATGAAGAAAGTTCCGGCGTTGTGGGGTGAAAACTGTCACGGCTCTGGGGGGATTCTCCAGAAGGAGCTAGCGTGCATCTATGGCGAGTAGCAAATGGCCGCAAAACTCCCGCGTGGATATGTGGACGGCGTGTTTGCGGTAACGCAAACCGGAAAGTCGAGCAGCGCAGCACAGGCCAACTGCGGCGGCGGGGATACTGGTGCGATTGTGTAAGTGACCTCCGGATACTGCATATCAGCAACGTCTTCGCCGCGTTCGCGCCAGTATCCTCAGGGGCATTCGGGTGGAACTTGAGCGCGAAGCTGTTCGACGCGGACAGCTTGTTGTCGGCATGGGTTGGCGTTGAAGTGGAGCGGCTTGCCTTGGCACAAGTTGCGAGCAAACCCAGCATTTCCCGCCGTGCCCCGACAGTTCCAGAAGCAACCAATCAGTGTGGATGACGTCAAAGCGAAGACAACCAGACTGTCACCCGACTCCCCGTTTGGGTTTAGCGCTGGACCCTTCGTCGCCGGGCTCTTCTTTTGCTGCACCAACTCCATCGCCCTCTTCCTCCGCAACTCTTCTCACTCCAACACATTCCACCTCGCCCAAAGACAAGATGGCCACCCTTTGCCAGGCTTGCAACAACCCGTCCCAAAAGACATGCAGCCGTTGCCACTGCAGCCGTTACTGCTCCAAGGAATGCCAGAAGGCAGACTGGGCGACGCACAAGCTTCTCTGCAACCAGTATGCCACCTTCAACCTTAGCACCCGCCCTAGCAAGGATCATTTCCTCGCCATCGTCTTTTCGCCCGACAAGACTGAGCCTCATTTCACTTGGCTGCACTCCACCATGGACGGCAACACCCCCACCACAGCCTTGAAACCTCACCTTTTCCCAGATGGTCGCACGAAGCCTATCGACGGCGCTACCGTTGAACACAGTCTGGCGTTGGATCGCGACCTCTTGAACACCGTGCACGTCTACTATCGCGACGAGTTCTTCTTTGACGGCTCACTTCCCAACCGCGGCGTGAGAGCCGCGACCAAAGTGCCCGGATACGCTCGGTTCGATTGGAGGGGCCCGGTGCTCGTGTGCGGCACGGTGGGAAATGCGGGCATCTACTGCCGCGAGTTTCACCAAATGGACTTCCGCCAGGGCCTCCAGGTCCGCGACATTGATCTCCTCGACTTCCGCCACGCCGTCGACTTCCTCCGCACGAAGAGCGCCGCTCTGAACAGCACCGACGCCAACCTTGGCGGAAGGATGCAAGCGGTTCGCATCAACTGCCAAGGTGCGGAAACCACTCACCGTCTCCCGCTCCTCGAAGCCCTTACGGTCACGCTCAAGCACCCGTTGCTGAAGGGAAGCGAACATCTCGCCATCTCGGCACGCGTTGGCCACCCGCTTGTCATGCTCAATGACCCTCGCGACCCTACCTGGCAGGGCGCCACTCCCGTCAGGAACGACACTGCCAGACACTTGCGCCTTGGGTGTGTTAACTACGATACAAGCCCGGCGCCTGGAAGCGTGGTCGTCACGCGTGAGGACCGTCTGCCACTGGATCCGCTGTACATCGAGGGACTGGCGCGCTTCTGTCAGGAGGAGATCGCGCAGCGGTTTGCGACGCCGCAGCCGAGGCAGGTTGTGCTGGCGTCCATCACGAAGCCCGAGTTCGAGGCGTTCTACGCGAAGTTCCTGCAACAGACGTGGGAGAAGAATCAGGCGAGAAGGGAGAAGTCTTAGTTGTTGTCTTCGGGACGACGACCGTGAGGAGACACAAGAATGTCGTCATGACGTAGTCGGACTTGCGGATTAAACGGGATTTGTTGCAATATAAGCTGTTTTAGTACTAGTAGATAGCTTAGTCATCCGCATTGGGTTATAAAGGCACCTTCGGGTAACCCTCCCCTCTACTTCTTATACTA
>JAFISB010000236.1:8141-47217 GCA_022560015.1 Diplodia mutila
GGGGGGAAATATTATGTTGTTGTGTAGATTATAGTGTGCTTGGTTTTTAGTGTTTTGGGTGGAGGTGCGTTGGGGGGGGGGGGGGGGGGGTTCGCAGCACGTGAAGTCTCTTGCGGAAGGTGAGCCATACAGGTTGCACGAAGCTGCATGAATCAAGCCGAGAGAACTTGATATGGGGAGCATGCCGCCGTACCACTAGATGGAATGTGCTGAAATGCTTGCTTCTTGTAGCCTAACTAATAGGAACCTTTTCGTCGGGCTCCGGGCTTCCGCTCTTCCTAAGGTAATGCGTACTACTGTCCGTGCTTCCCTTATCCACTAATAGGAACCCCGTTTGCCGGACTCTGGTTTCCCGTGTTATCCCAGGTGGGCGCATTGTCTAATTCGGACCACTTCATCCTGCGCCGAGCCTCTCCCAGCCTGGAGCACGTTCTCCTTTTTTTTATTTTTTTATTGAAATGATCACACCTTTTTCCAGACCGGGATCCGACTGACCTTCCCTGTCGACATGGAAACCGCTGATTTCGCGCCGAACACTACGGATACTGAAAGCCACACTGGGACTGGCGGTGCAACGCTTGGCGGAGCAGCCGTGTACTTTACTTCCTGCGGGTTGGATGATAAAAGAGTGGGGACTCTGTGCAAGGTACTGCAGAGTTTAACCGACCCAGGAAAGATAGAAGACTCTCAGTTCGAAACGCTCTCCTGGCCGCCCATCGCCGGCGCCCCACCTGATGATTCAAGTGAGGCCGAAGCGCGTGTCTGGCGCTTAGACAGGATCCGAACAAGCTTGGATAGTCTCGAGAAGCTAAACCACTGCGCGCTTCTACTTCGCTTGTTATTGCTTCTCGTTGCCCACGAAGCGGCCGAACTAGCGCTATCCCACACCGAGAAGATGGCTGTTGGCATGTCGAGGCGAAAGGAGGCCAACAAAAAGCTCGAGCAGCAGATGCCGAGCGTGCGGCGTATGCTTCGTAAAGGCAAGAAGTACATGGTCCTTGTCAAGGCCTCGGGGCCCGGAGCGCTTCTCGAGATCGGCTGTGGCACGACAAGAATTTACGTGGCCTGACTGATCCCCAGCACGCCGAATCCGGCTGACCCCCGAAGCTGGGAGCAAGACATGCGGGAAGATGACTTGCCCCTGATTCATGAAAACCGGAAACGGCAGCATGGCTATGTGGCGTCGGAGTGCAGGCGCCAATGGGACTTTTTGGTGGCGCGACTACTCATCCTGGGCAAGATTTCTTGCGGGTGGGGATACGAAGAGCTCGCACGGGGCCGGACGGAGCTGACAGACACGCTGCGTGACTACGTTGACTTTCCCTCATTTGCCAAGGGCGAGCTGCGGATACAAAGTGCTCTGTTGAGGAAGTCTGCAGCAATTGCGCCGTCGCATCACGCTTGCCCATCCAGCTTCTAGCGTCTCGAACTGGGCATCAGGTTACCCACAAGGAACGATGGGCAGCATTCCACCCAGTTGGCGGAGATGAGACCCCCTCTACGCCCTATATCCTCCCCATTGGCCATCTGCACCTACTTCTCTAGGGTTGGAAGCTCAGACTGGACGTGCGGAGAACAGCTCGCTCCTCGGAAACGGCAGCTGAGGGCCCACCTCATTCAAGAACAGATGTCCGAGGGTGCTCAGGCTGCTCTACTCAAGATGTCAACAGAGCTGGGTGAGTGCACGTGGGCGGACTTCCAGGTCTACTCCACCATAAACGAGCATCAGCGCGCAGCCTCCCTGGGAAAATACATGTCTGCACTGGCGCAGAGCTTCATGGTTAGGACACTACTTCCATACTCTTTCCTTGCTAACACCAGGATAGATTTTGTGTCCCGCGGCCAAATATACTGTAGTGCACTTCACACAGTCGCAGTGGATAGTTCCGGTGGGCGAGGACATCCTGATTCCCCTTAGCATTTCCGGTTTCACGGCGCCAACACTGTCAAAGCAGGCATTGAACGTGCGTCGAGCGATTTACATTAGTGACAGCGGCTACCTGGAACTGTACCGAAACCCGAGGGCTGGTGTGACATTTCTGTGGCTGCATCTTCAGAGAGAAGCCATGCCGCTTCGCCCCACCCTTGGGGCTTACTAGTAGGAAATGTAGACTATGTGCAACCCGGAATAGTCTACTAGTTCGGTCAAACAACATCATCTTTCAATTCAGCGCAGAGTATTACGCAGGTCGTATCCAAGCCTTCCGTCATCGTAACAACTTCCCTCGCTTGCTGCATATCGTGCATCCGACGCGCACACCACCTCCAGCCAAAATCTCCCCATACTATCATCTGTAATCCCACGTAGCTAAGAGAGATAAAACATTGAAGAAATCTAAAGTTGGCTTTTCGCGGAGGGGTGAGGGCGTGAGGTTGGGTGTCTGTGCGGGCTCTTCGGGTTTCCGGTAGGTAGCGGACTTGGGGGCACATCGTGATCAGTGATCTTCACGTGTGCCGGCCCTTCGTGTTGCCGCTTGGTACCGTAATCGGCAGGTCTGTTGCTGTGTTGCCTTTTCGCGAGGGGGTATCTTTGTTCGATAGACCTGGAAAGTGATGTTTGACAGCCTTGGAAGGTTTGTTATTGCGTGCATTGTTCTCGCCACCGTGCATGAAGGTTAACATTCGCACCCTATTCGAAACGACTGGTGAAAAGGCCTGCAATCCAAACCGACCACGAACTATTAGCATTGCGAATTCTTTGCCGAAGGTTATGGGCGGTACGCTGATATGAGTTCTGACTCATCCTGCACTCGTCAGATATTAAAGATCTGGGTAGAACGAGTACCTTGGGAATGAAGAAGTAAACATTAGCGTTATATTGTTTATCTGTCGCGGCGTTGAGGCAGAAAAGCCATGGTTAATCTATCTTTACGTACTATTCACACTCCCCAAGCGGCAAAAATCAAGGCCTGTGTATCTAGTCCTCCCCATCGAGGACCTGCAGCTTGAAAATAGCCTCTGCAGTACTGGCAGTATTCAACAAGCTAGGACAGAGCACCTGGAGGAATATCGCCTTAAACCTACCGACAAGGTTCTTCGAGTCGCTGAGAAGCTCAAAAGTTCTGCATTCGCCATCATGCCCGCTTTGTCACAGCCGCTGGAGAAACCTCTAGAAGATGTGCAATGTCAGCTGCTGTTACATTGGCGGAATTGCCAACCAGCACAGCCATGGACGACTACTTGTTGATATCTCCCACGATATCTCCACCAACACCCAAGCTTGATTAGAACCACGTGTACCAAGGCTGCCGAGGCGCCGAGAAACAAAGAGCCATCCACACCATAAATTAGAATCCGTGCCTTCATCAAGAGCCTTCGCCGCACCATACCGCTAGCATTGGCATACCCTAAACGCGCAGAGAAGCTAGAGTTTGAATCCCCCCTTCCGTTCAACATCGGTTCATCGGGAACGGAGATCATCTGGAGAAACACACCGCCGCCTTTCGATGAAGGTCGCGTGGCCAAGGACGCCGACCATTTGTCTCGTGGAAAGTGCAAGGTTATGGAAGAGCAAAGAGGGGACTCGGATCGTCCTCGCATAACTTAGAACTATATCAAAGACATAATACCGGGTACTCCCACAGAAGGGGACTCGGACTCGGTATCGCCATCATACGCCAGCAATACACCCGTAGTAGGATGTGTAAATAATAGAAGCAAAAGAGGCAATCTAATCTTTGCGCCGCCGTGGCACCAACGTTGGCAACACCGACAATCCTGACTTCACTCTGCTCGCAGAATCCTGCCTCAACATCGAACTGTAAGAGCTGATACTACGACCTAGATGCGCACAACGTCTTCCGCGACGAGCTCCTCAACCTCAGTCTTCTTACAGGCTGCTCAGCCGTCATCGACTTCGACACCGCCAAAGTGGTGTTATAGAAGGCCTTCTTTAAGCGATCCGTGACCGTGCTAGTGGTATGCTACTACCGCCCGGCGGATCCAGAGGACGACACGACGTCGCTACTGATTGACGAGTTGAAGAATCTATTTTGGCCCTACTCGGTGACGAATGGCAACGTCGATGCATTCTTCGAGAAGAAGGCTAAGTGCTGCGTGCCGGCTTTGGTTGCTCTTGGGAAGAAGATTGGCTCGGACGAGTCAGTAAGCTGGGTTTCGAGGGGGGATGGCAACCCTGTACTGTTGATACACGTATAGGCTTTAGCCTTTACATTGATGACTATCGGTATTAATGTGAATAACTGCATCTAGGTACTATGAGAAGAGAAAATAAGGCCCCAAGCCCGACTTCATCTGTGCTCAAATTACTCCTCCATCCTTTCTTCCCCTCACGTCCATTCAACCAGAGACCTCTTCTAAGCCCCTCCAATCAACTGTCTGGTCGTCCACTACGTCATAGCCGAGCTGCTCGAAATTACTTCCTGCAGTTACTCCTGCCTGGCCCTTCGTGTCAAAAGCGGGTCCAAGCGCTCGCGTTCGTGTTCGAGAAGAGCTCTACAACGGACCTCGAAGTTGTCGGACGCCGGACAACTGGAGTGGTAGGCTGCTCTGTCCCTACATCTTCTTCCTCCCGTTGCTCGAAATCGTGGTACATTAAATTTTGTCGAACTGCAAAAGTACGACGCCGTACTGGTTTTCCAGTGTTGGCTTGTGGGCTTATATGCCGTTTGACAAATTTACTCATTTACTGCTGAAGGTAGCTAACGATGAGCCACTGGGTGCGGATTCGCAGTCTTCTGAATGAGACGGCTGTAATTGTGCGATTTCAACACTCAATGTCTCTCACGACGTCGCTTCGTGTACATACGGCGCGGAGCTGCGCTCAATCAAGGCTGGCGAGCAAGGAACGTGAGAGCAGAAGGCGTCTTCTGCTTCCACGCGACTGGAGGAGGGGTATTCCTGAGTAGGTAACCCGGCATCGGGCGTGGATTGCGAGCCTCAGCCCTACATTCGTCGAGCCTTGATTGGCCGAACGGGTGAGCGACCGGAAGAGGAATGAGGGCAAAGAGGGAGGAGGAGGATGAGCGGAGCGGAGAGGGAGGCAATGATCTGGAGGAGCTTAACACGGAATCGATGGACTTCCTGGCGAGGTAGTAAAGGTTGCGAGACATTGCGACGGGATCTGTTCGTTGTCTTAGATGGACGGATTGCTAACGGTGGCCTGAAATGGTATAAAGGCCCGACCGCGGACTCCGGATCCTTCTCTTGCATTCTGGTACCGGTATAGAGCCCCTTGGATATCATCATCATCACCTCTTCTGTTACGTACAACCCGCCGAGTACGTCATGAAAAGTCAGTCGAACTCCACTCACGCACCTGCTCAGAGACATCCGAGATTGTGCTTCCCAGGAACGCGAGCATGCCTGCCCATACTCAGTGCATAGAGCTACTTTACTCGGTAGTCTAATCATCAGAGCTTCTCTCCACCTTGTTCCATCAATTTCTATTAACTTTAGCTCATTTAAGGGTGCCTAGCTGGATAGAACAGAACAGCACAGATAAAAAGCACCCCTAGATTATTGACTCGACCGCTCAAATCGAATGATAGCCCGTGGTTCTGCATCTGCGTCTGCGTCTGCGCGTACCCAGAACACACTTATCCACATTTGCCTTCACTTCAATGAAACCCAAGCTTTCCCGAGCGAATTCTCGCCTTTCTTGAACCAGTTCTAAGCACCGTTTAGTATTCTGTAGAACTTGTCGAAAATTCTCATTATCCTCCATGTCGAGGACTTGTGTGTCCGGTATATCCGTTTCCACAGTTATGCCACCCTGGTCAATGGTACCGAAATGAAACACGAACCCCTTGACGACTTCCTTGGGATCAAATTCTATCCCTTCGGTAATTGGATCGGAAAATCGCCGCAGTGTCCAGGGAAAAAGTTCTCGTGCGCTGGAAATTTCCTTAATATCTAGACCTGTCTCGATTGAGTATTCCTCTTCCTCCACGTAGACACGAAATAGGACCCTTGGCGCTAAAGAGCGCTCGGAATTCGGAGAAGACACAGCTTTTTCAGCAGCGGTGCGACTATCGGTTGAAGGAAGAGTTGTAGCTGCGCTAATTGTTTCTTGGGCGGGAGATTGGGAGTCAGTTTGCCGAAGCGGTGGCGGCGAGGATCGAGAGGTGTAATTCGTTGGAGTGAATTTGCGTTTGTATGTCATTCCGGTCAGTCTCTCAATCGACAACTGGGTCTCAGAAAACTAAGATGGAGGTGGTAGAAAAGATTTGAACAATGGCAGACTCGTAAGCTGCTTGCGAGAACTTGCTTAGGAACAGCGTCTTATCTAGTACCCGTTGCAAGCGAGACGTGACAATTAAATGCAGGATGGTGAATCGAGAAAGGAAAGGCGTCAAACATCTTACTGGATTGCGCATAATTTGATGACTCTCTTGAATAATGCTACCGACCGTGACATGCCGATGACAGGGTTGACGGTGTTACGCTGCAGTTTCCGATGGTGATAATCGTGAGCGTTATTGTATTACAGTACTTTTCTTAACAGGAATATTTGCGCAGCGAAAAATCTTTCGGCTCACGTACTTACAAAACTAGATTTTACAGCACACCAGGCCATATGGTAACTAGTTATGGTAATTTCTATTGGATTTTGAGAAGTATGAAATAAAACGGTTAAGTAAAACAATCTCCCAACACCAGCCGGGGTACATATTATATAACCAAAGTTAATTTTCAGGCACACATAAAATAATAATCCCATCGTAAGTCTCTGTATTAGCGTTATACTACTGGTAATATTTTAAGATTTGTAGTCTTTTGTTACCCTAGTAAGAGTATTTAATATGGGCATGGTATGTAAATCATTCAACTTCTCCGCAATTGCACTAGTCGCTGTTAATCCAGCCCATTCGCTTGTGGGTTTCCTGAGTTCCACATGACCGCTATCTATTGAGAATTTGTGCATGAGCAAAGTAAGGGTCCAAGGAGCGGTCTACCTCAATACCACATTCCACGCAGGGAGTATCATTAAGAGCCCCATGTTCCTTGTGTAGAGTGTGTATCCTACAATCAGCTCGAAGAACTACATCTCCTTCAATATAGTCTTCATCGCATTCGATACACTTCTGTGCCGATTTTCGATATCTGTCGAAGGTTTTGTTAAAAACTACCATACAAAGAGGAAGCGGTAGATAAGTATCCCTAGGTGTCCACTCTGATAGAGGCACTTTGTCATAGTTCGGAAAGGTATCCTCAACAGTACGGTATATATGCCTGGAATCTTTTTTCCATTTCTTTAATGCTTTCAGCCGCATATCCCGAGAAAGACCTAAAAAGATATCACAAGCGAGACGCAAACAATAATCACCGTTATGTTCATCGCTATCCTCTTCAATTTCTTCTGTCCCCCAGTTAACCAAAAATTCCAAATGGCGTATTACCCAATTATCAGGCAGGCCGTCGAAGACTATGCTTGCTGCATGAGAGTTATAAAATGAAAGGGCCAACTCCTGAACGCCGGAGGGAACATGTTGAAATGATTTCAGGAAGATATCATGCGCTATAGTGTGTTCACATAAGTAGAATTTTCTCTTATGATCTTTTTTTATCCAGGAACTCATAAAACTTCTCATAAATACATGAAGGAAGTTTTCGCTTTCTTGAGGGGTGGGATGCTGGATAGACCCCGAAGTAGATTTTTTCTTAGATTGTTTAGAATCACCTCCCATGGTTCTTATTTCTAGACAAACGCGTCGTAGACTTAGGTCGCTTGGTTCGCTCTGAGTTGTGGAGAAGTTATCGGAATTATATATAAGGCTGCACTATTTCTACATTACTAACCAAATCCTATTTTCTTAGTAATCCTAAGTTACCCTTTCTACCTCTCAAATATCAAGGAATACTACATTATAAGCATACCACGAGCCTTCGACTGCAGTAATACGGTCAATGCTTAATAAATCTTCGTCAGACTGTGCTTTACCTTTTGCTCCGAGCTTAACTGCCGTATATCTCATGTTCCTTTCTCAACACCAAGGCAGAACCCCTATTTATCTCACCACCAAGCGTGACTTACTCACGATATTTCAAGGAACGTGCACGCAGCACTCAGTGTATATAAACAGGTAGTTTCTACTGTTATTCTGCTCTTGAGCAGTGTACAATTCAATCACTTTGCACTGTTCAACAATCTTATAACTAACCTCCCTCCCTATGTGCCGGGCGTCCCTGCGTGCTGAGACAAATACGAGGTACTTCTACTTCACAGCGATGTAAAGTCTATGCACACATTGATATTTTTATAGCTCTGAGTAAATTTTGATTCCCTGGTACTAATTAATATCTGGAGCCTGTTTTGCTTCAGAAATTGTCTAGATGTGGTCATCTATCGCCTACTTTCTATAGAGTATATCTTATCGGCGCGACAGGATTTCTCCGCCATAGCACCAAAATCAATCTCTAACCTCCCTCCCTGTGTGCCGGGCGTCCCTTCGTGCCGAAACAAATAAGAGATACTTCTACTTCACAGCGATATAAAGTCTATGCACACATTGAAATTTTTATAGCTCTGAGTAAACTTTAATCTATAGGTACTACTTGATAGCTGGAACCTTTCTTGCTTGAAAATTTGTCCGAATGTGGCCGTTTATCGCCTACTTTCTGCAGTGTCTCTTCTTCGCGCGACAGGATTGCTTCGCTACAGCACCGAGATCAATCTCTCTTTATTTTTTTAACTTTATAGAAGAGCTTCGCCGGAGCTTTGTAATCCTACAGAGGTATTATAAAGTTGATATCGACGATGTGGCTGGCGCGGCGTTAAAATTCGCCACGTAGGTCGGTACTTACGAGGAGATTGATAAAACATTCTTGGTTAGTGCGACACGACTGGTTTTGCGCTAATAATTATTACGATGTATTTATACTTAAGTAATTTACACTGGCTTTTCTACTAAGTCTGTGGCTTTAACACTCGTGGCTAATGCGATCTAACTCCTTTACTTAAAAAAAATCCCTAAATGGGAAAATAGAATCCTGCGCTGAATCTCCATCCCCGCCTTAATCGATAGTACCTCTAACCGATACCAACGCGCTGCAGAAATGCATGCCTATATGTGTAAGCGGGTGAACACTGCTTGATGATTACTAGTAGACAAATCGTCTAAATCTAATAACTGTGTAGAGGCTTAATTCATAGTCACTAAGTACTATCCTCTTTTAGCTACACTTAAGGTTGAGCTGATAAACCTCCTTGCTCCGCTTCCCGTTTAGCTAGCACTCTAGGAGAAGAGACAGCGTGGTGATGATTAATTCCTAAAACTCGTTGCTGTCGTTGCACACATTCGCTCATAAGGTCCATAGCTTTTACAATTCTTCCTTGACCTTTCCACGTAAAGGCCAGGTTGTTCATGCTGGTCAGCGTGTCAGGATGATCGGCTCCCAGCTTCTCCTTGCGAGTCTCCATCACTTGCACAAACAGCTCTTCCGCTGCATCCCACCGACCTTGATTCCGATACGTCGATGCCAGATTGGCCATGCTGGTCAGCGTGTCAGGATGATCCGCTCCCAGCACTCTCTTTTCCATTTCAAGAACTTGTGTGATTGGAATCTCGGCCTCGTCCCATCGGCCGTCCTGGTAAAGACACATTGCATATCGCCACATAAGGTCCATCCTGCTTTTTCCATTTTTTTCAATGAGATCACACTTTAACACGAAACGAACATGTGTTAGATAAGTCCTCCAGAGAATTCTATTCTCATGGCTATCATTCAGGAAAACCTCCTCCAATCTCACAATAGCCTTTTCTGCCAACTGGCTTAGCCTCTTTTCCTGACGGAGCCAGTTGCGGGTTGCCAGATGTACTAGCCGATGGAGATCAAGAGCCATATCTGTCGGCCGTCTGGTGATAAAAGAATAAGCACTGAGCGTCCCAAGAGCCTCGACCTCCTTCTTCCGCGTCGGCCCTGGCGGAAGAAGAGACTGCGGTATGTCCTTTGGCTCCACGCAGGCCATAAACGATAGGTATTCAGCTGCAAGCGAATCACGCTGTCGGATATGCTCGAAGGAAATCAGCCATTTCGTGGCTACTGGGTTCTTCACATCTCGATATCTCCCGTCGTCTTCGAATTCCTCGCTGAGCAGGTCAATAACCTCCTCTTCCTGATCTACCAGGAGTGATAGGTAGTCTGCGATCGCTATTCCATTTTCGTTAATGTAAGCTGCTGCCTGAACAATGGCAAGGGGGAGGTAAGTGAGCTGTGAAAGCAGGGCGATTGTGTCCTGCGGGCTTTTGACAAGCGTTGGATCGACCAGGCACTTCTCTAACAGCTGAGCTGCAGCGTCTTCTCCCATTTCCGGAACCTCTACGGCATTCTGTTGCGCAAGCTTGACTGCGAGCCTCCTGTCGCGGGTTGTAAACAGAATGGCTCCTTTTTTGCTCTTCGGAAGGCAGTCGATCAAAGGTCGTGGTCCTTCCCCAGCCTGCAGCTGAGATCTGACCTTGGGAATCCACATGTCCATGTCGTCTGCGTTATCGAATACCAGCAGCCACCGGCCTGTACTTTCTTTACCCAGGTGCCTCTGCACCAACCTTTTTACATCGTCCTTGTCGTCCTCCCATCCGGGTATGCCAAGTTGCTGCACTGCGTCGAGGTATCCTTGATGCAGACTTTCCTTGTTTGTAGCCGGTATCCATATGATGGAACAATCCGGATGCCTGTCTTTTGTTTTGAAGAGCAACTCGAGCGTAAGTTGTGTCTTCCCTACGCCGCCGAGTCCCACGACAGCAGTCTTCGTGGTATAGTCCCTGGCGAACAGCATGCCTTCCAGCTGAGCAAGCTGGTGTTTACGACCGATAAAGCGTGGGTTCCTCTCAAATGGGACGGTCCATGCTGATTGGATTGGGGCTGTTGGTGCCCCTAGAGACTTTCGTATCTTCCTCCGAAGCCGGTCTAATGCCTTTTGTCGACCCTCTCCGTAGATAAGCGGCATTTGGATGTCGAAGATGCCGAGAAGACAGTACGCCGCATCTTCTTCGACTGTTGTCTGACGTTTTGCTGCCCATAACAATCTATCGTCCGAACTGAAGTGAGACAAAGCGCTTCCTCGAAGTGCTTCGACCGCAATGCCAGTTATTTGATGAATTTGTTGCTCTCGTGACCTCTTACTTCCCAGGCATTTGCTGTACCGAGAAAAGAACTGAACGGACGGCGGCGCCACAAGTTCTCGAAGCGTCCAGCCTCGCTTGAACCATCGGCTGTTCGGGAAAGCGGATTCTTCCACAGAGGCTAGATCTTGAGGGTCGGGAACATCTGAGATACACATAACACCGAGTGGCATCGCGGTACTAGCGAAATATAGAGTTGATCGCTGCTAAATGCTCGGTGTAATTACGTTTGTCGATGCAACAGGTGTCTATCCAGAAGAATTGCAGACCATCGATCTTGGCCTGGTTTCCGCAGGATTGGATCTTGTCGTAGCCTGGTTTTTATTTGCCGGCTCCCGTCATTAGGTCCTTATAAGTAACCTCATCCCCATCTGGACCCCACGCATGCGAAAGGATAGCATATTCAGGACGCTATCCCCACTTCGCTCGATCAGGCGAGGCTCACTATCGTCATCAA
The DNA here is from genome assembly GCA_022560015.1 of Diplodia mutila. Lineage (NCBI taxonomy): Eukaryota > Fungi > Ascomycota > Dothideomycetes > Botryosphaeriales > Botryosphaeriaceae > Diplodia > Diplodia mutila. The sequence goes on from JAFISB010000236.1 coordinate 19,683, forward strand.
GCTTTATAAGACGCATTTGCGCGAGAAAACGACGATGAGGTTTGTGGCAAAGCTATATTCACAAGCACTTAGGTGTGAAATGGCCAAGAGTAGGCTAAAAGCTGGCTGCGAACAAGGGGCCACCTGGCTGCCCACGGACACTTCTAGAACCTGCGCCACACTAGAGTCTTATCATGGTATAGCGTGATATTAAATACGGCTAGCTTGATTTTGGTACGGTATAATGTAAGCGAGCATCTCTAGCCATGTCTTGGCACGAATCGCTCTGCCGGTCGGCGGAACTCTCGGAATGCAAGATATCACGGACTGAGGTTTAGAAAAGCTTTCAGAAATATCTTGTTTTTGTGTGAATTCCGTAATATTATTCCGAAACCCGAAGAGCTTCCTTTATTCGGGCTGCAGGAGGGAATGAAGTTCGAAGGCTTCTCCATGCTATAAAAGAGTTGGCCGAAAGCACAGCAAAGATCACCGTAATTTTTATGTTTTAGTGTAGGAATTAGAGTAAAGATAGCTAACAAATAAACTCACGCTAACTGTAATTCTATAGACGCCGGGGGAAAGACTCAATTTGCTAATCAGTTAAAGCTGTTTCGGTACGGTGGGTTTTTCGCCACGCAGGGAGGGAGTTTAGTTAGGTATTCCACTCCTAAGGGTAGCCAGGCGTTTAACCACCACGCCATCTGGCCATCAGCGATAGGGTATGAGTCGCATAGTAGTTGCTCACATGCTCTGGACTTGGCCAACTTGGTAGCTGCCATAAATTCGTCTGGCTTCTTGAACACCCAGCAAATGCAGATCCAACGGCAGACATCTTCTGAAAAGGTGTTCAGCAGTTGTCCCTTCAGCTTATCGGTCCACATGTCTGTGAACGGCTCGACAACCTCGTGGCAGCCGAGGTAATCGACCACTATGGCGATCTCGGTAAGCCTCTCAAGCGTCATAGTTCGTGGCACCGATCTGGCATGTCCATGGATGATCTTCAGCAGGAGCATTAAAGCTGCAGAGCCATACAGATGTTGAAGGCTTATCTCAACGAAGCCGTGGGTACGTAGGGCCTGGTCCTCAGCGAAAAGGCCATTGAACATCTTGCCAAAGTAAGTAGATGCGAGACGAAGGTGGTTTGATGATGACCGGACTCGAATGTAAGGCTCTTGCTTATGTTCGAAGGAGATATAATGCTCTAAGTGTAGCGCCTGAGATACACTATCATTGCGTTCTTGAAGAAAATTTGTGGATGGCTCATCGCCGATTGCCTCGGTATATCCATCGTGCTGCGCTGTAGACGCGTCTCCTGCAGTCGTGCAAGCCATGCCTTCATTCGGGCTAGCTTGAAGTTCTGTATCTTTTCCTGAGTTGGGTGGGACAGGTAGAAGCAGAACAACGTCTCTTCGTGGATCCAGCTTTTTCTCACCATCCAGTGTGCTTACTTGGCATGGTCGTCGTTGCTTGAGTTGGAAAGAAAGTCCTGCCGGAATTTGAAAAAGTAGCGTGCTAGAATTTAAAGAAGTTGCCATTCGCAGTGAGTATACCTGCGAATTCATTTTTATTGTGCGCTGGCTTGGCCAAGCGTTACAGCATACTGAAATCACATTGAAATCATCACGTTTTTTTGAACGTCTGATCATTGTCCGTCATTTGACACGTTGCGTAACCTTGGCCTGGCACTTTTAAATTCCCAACAGCTTTCTCTTGGCGAATTAGAACAGGCTCTTATCTAATGTTAAAATAATGTATTGTGGAACGAGGTCCGCAATGTACACATTCCCTACTCCACAAGATTGGTAAAGTGCCTGGATTTTGAACAGGGCGTATTCGATGGCGAATTTCAGGACAGGAAGATGGGGATCTTTGTACCCAAGCAAGCTGTACAAGAGACACTGACAGAAATATGAGTCGCATGTCGTAGCAAAAAAAGAACGTTCTCGGTGCGCCTCCAAGTGTTCAACATGGCCATCATCGTCGTACTCCTTGGCTGTATCTGGACTGTTGCGATGCTCGTGCTCAAAGATGCTAAATGGTTGGCAGGCAATTCTGTTGCTTTCTTATCGCGTTTTTGTTAGTCTCCTGCGTAGAGATGTAGAAGAAAGCTGTTGACATAATCTCAGGAATCTCCACCTCCCAGTACACTGAGGGGGTGGTATATAGACCCACACAACAACTACAGAGCTTGAGGCTTGCGCCAGTCTTTTGCTCTGTTCAACAAAAGCGTGCGGCCAAGCGTGGGATTTCCTAGTTTCGACCCAATGATACGAGCAACCGATTGAAACATCAGCATTTAGCCCCCAAAATTTGTGTTGCGCCTAACCTAACCAAAAGGCCTACGACCTAACTAGTGTAACTGATGACTGGCAATTGCGACTGTGAAACAACTAGTCACAAAATAAAGATGGCAGCGCAGAATTTTCGTGTCTTAAATAGGTGGGTGTTAGATTAGCGATTGAGCTCGATCAGTCAAATCGGAAAAGCTACCTAGGCTGCGAAAATGGTTTTCCCTTTAGGCACATGTGTGTTTAATAGGCAAAATTGCCAGTGGCTAGCAAAGCTAGGGCCTTTACAGGACTTAAATCCTAAAACATGAAGATAACTGCCTTTGTTGTTAGCCCCAAACAAGCATTAGGCATAGATAACCCTCTAATGGCGTTGAGGAATTGACGGGTGAGCAAGTAGCTTGGATATTGAAACGGTGGCGTCACCCACTGAAATCCCATCCTTGAGTATTACAGAGGTATAGCCTCCTTATAAGAAGAGATAAAACAATGTATCAAGGAGAAGTTAAGTCACGTATGGAAAGTGGAGCTCGTTCGCCTCTGTTGTAAGCCTGGATTAGTCGGACGTTGTAAGTGTGGATTCCTCTACAATGCAGTCAATATCTCAAAAACCTGTGGAACTATCGAAGAGTCCTTCGTTAACTACACACTACCCCAGTACTTTCCACTGGAAAGCTAGTTGGAAAAAGTACACATCATTTACCTTTATCTACAGTAAACATTAAAATCTAGAGGGAGTTTCCGGGCTCCGAGCAATATCAACTGATCTATTTCCCACACCGGAATTTTTTAATCACACAGAGCTCAGGCTGGACCGGCGTACTGAACTCCGCGGATATAATAACGGCTATTCGGACGCTATTTAGTACGTCAATTGCCTCTCCTAGTGCCGCTTTACTTTACTCGAACCGCTCAAGCCAGTCGTTCGAAGACGTCATAGAGCACCTTGATAGGCTGTTGGAAGTCACTAGAATATTAAGAAAGGATACATGGAGTAATTTGAGAGCCCTATTCATCTATATGCTACCGAGATACGACGCGAACAGGTCCTTCGACTGGATGACTGTCCCCGCTGATATACTTGCACCATACGAATACCTCATCGGTGCTCCACTACGCGGCCTTCTATTAGCTGGAGAAGGAACTATAAGCTTTGTACTTTGGGCCATCTATCATAATTTAGATGTCAGTTTATTACCAAACCTCTTTTATTTGTCGTATTCTTTCTGGCTAACACCAATTACAAAAGTGTTCGCCGTGGTAAAACTTAACCGCTTGGCTACAGGACTTAGACAACGGCATGGACGTGGATAAGGACAGAGACGCCAAGATATTTATTGGGCTCAATTTAGGTTCCATGTCTCTATCGATCTTTACGGACACGCGTCGGAACTCTGCAACTACGAACACGAACACGCTGGCCTCTTTATCAGGACCGTCCACTTCGCATAAACTTTTGTTCTGCTATGAAAGTAGAGATAGTCTTTATAGCAATAAGCTGACGCTTTGCGACATCAGAACACCGTATGTAGACGTAGACGTGAGATGTAGTAGAGGTTCAGCCAACGGAAAACTAGCGTGCGCCTCGGACAAGATGCGTTACTCACCTAACTTACCGGTTGCTTTCGACGAACCTGCTCTGGACTACGAAGGAGATGGATTCTGGCTTTCCGTCGCCTGAGAATTCCCATCCTTTCTTCCTGCTACACATCCACTGCATACGTGTCAACAGCCATCACACATTGTCGAGTTAGAGATGGTTGTACTACAAATACGCATCACGCTATCAACAGCCAATCAGGACCAACATTCTGTGTATTTGGCCTCTCCCTTAAATCTCTTCAGATAGCCAGCAGTCTCTAAGTCAATCACTCTTCGCCCTAAATTCCAATAGAAGACCATCATCCTCAAGTAGATTTTGTTTCTTAACAAAAGTAACCAATACATCTGAGTGTTCCAGATGTCTTACTGCGCAACTTGAATTCTCCAGTATGGTACGTAGCAATCGAAGCTTACAAAAGTAACTTCATTCCATTTTGGCTGAGTAGAGGGTACCTCATATCCGAGTTCAACACAGAAGGCGTGCTACTTTACTGCAAAAGTCCGGTGGAAATGAGCCACCCTCCGCGAGTAGTTCCCTGAAACGGCTCGAGCCTATAAGCACGATAAAGTTGCTTGTCGCGTAGTCTACTAGAATGCCATGTAGCGACCCAGAGTTCGAATAACTATCTTCATAGGTGTATACCAGCCGTGCGATATGATAAATATCCTCTACCCGTTTCGGAAAGCAGTGGAAGATGTTCAATGTGTCTGAAAATTTCTTTCTGGCCAGTTCCTTGAGGTCCGAGATGAGGTATTCTTGAGCGAAGTGGTAGACCGACACGTGGCCGGTGAATGCCTGGGTGTAGCTCATTTTCGGAGACTGGTTTAGGCCGGGCCCTGGATCGATCGGAAAAGGCGGCAGAGGTAGTGATGCGGGGCGATCATTGGGAGGAATATTCGAGGATTGCACAGAGCAGCCCCGATTAGACTTAACCGTAGGATAATCCTCGTCGTCGCTGAAGGCCCACGATGATTTAATCTTCTTCTGCTTACTCTTCTTATTCTTCTTATTCATGGCTAAGGGAGGTGAGAAATCTCTCCATCCGTCGTCATATCTTGCGTCAATCTTCGGTGGTGGAATAGCGTCCGAAATAGCAGACGCGTCGTTAGGGCTGGGCTGCGTCTCGAAGAGGGCAAGCGGTACGTTGACAGGAGCAGCAGCGCTGTAGTCGCCCGAATGGATGAATTCCGCGAACCGGCAGAAAGTGTCGGCATCTACGTGTTCCAAAACCGCAGATCCCTCCTGGAATTCATTCATTCCGTTGGACATCGTTTTGGCAAGCGGCTCGGAGTAGCGTGAGACAATGTTCTTTTATAGAACAAAATGGACCCTGTCGAGACTAACGTAGAAGTTGAACGTCCCGGCGCGGAAAGTTCTTGTTAGAAGTATCAGAATAGGCTCTGAGAAACAAGGACGGACTTCCACATACTCAGAATTGAGGGCGGATATGTTAAAAGATCGAACTGAACAGTTATTCTTGCGATACTGCCAAATGTGACGTGCCCAATAAAACGTCAATTTATCATGTACTCGGAAGCAAGGAAGTAAGATCACTGCTATGCCTGGACAGACACATCTAGGAAGCCCAAGGAATGCGGATTTGTATTATCAAATGAATTCCCTCAACATGTTCCCAGCCTAGCTCTCCTTGCATCGCAATTTCTACTGGAACTTGGTCACATGAGGCTCAAAATGGAAACCAGTTCACGACGCTGAGGATGAACTTGTGATGATTTTTTTTTGATTAGCTAATGAGTGGCATTGACTACAAATGTTTACGCTAACGTTACAATCGAGGAAAACAGAAAGATTAACCAAATTCGGCATCAAGGCATTGATTAGCCAATGATCTATCAAGTCTTACCCGTTGAAGTTTCGGACAGCAGCAGTGCATCGGCGATGTGTGCTGTATCTTTTTTTTTTTTTTTTTTTTAGCTTAGGTATCATTCACTGAGACAATTGCCGCGTGCTTCTGTCAGGATAACTCAGGATAAGAAATTGAAGGCTATTCTCAGCCATGTTCCGATGTGGTGATGGCATGGAAAATTATCCGTTCACGCCCCAGTAACATAATGATAGAAGCAAGGAGTAGTGATCGAAAGCCATGGTGACCTGCTGATCATCTTGCTCAATACTTGGCAGTGGCTCATGTCCCATTCCTTTTCCTTGCATCAATGTTCCGTTACGCAAATTTGATTAACTCTCTTGCATTGCCCAACAAAACATCTCGAAGAAGCTTTGGTTGAAGAAGTTCCTTTTTCCCCGACCCATCACTCTTGTAACCCTGTGACCTTTTCTATCCACTTTCTCCCTTCTTTTAAACCCTCAATCGTTTGTTCACAATCCTGCCTGTAGTTAAAACCGACAACTTTTCTCGTTTCCTACTGTGTATCTCATTTCTCCATGTCCAGCCATGAGCTCTGACAGCAGCTTGGAAGACTCCAAGGTAATTCAATAAAATTTCTTCGAAACTCCATCCATTCCAGTAACTGACCTTTCTCGGATCTACAGTCCCACGGAAATATGATTAGGCGGCTCAGCAAGCTGAAATTTTCCGAGTACGCCGTTGTTGCTCTTTAATCGACTTCGAAGCAAACAGCCATGTCTAATTCCAGAAACAGGCTGATCGCAACTCCATGCGTTACCGTGATCGTCGGTCTAAATGGAGAAAAGAAGAAGTTTTTCCTTCACGAAGGACTGCTATTCTACGAATCTGAGAAATTCCGCGCTCAATTTCAGGGCGGTTTCAGCGAAACAACCACGCGCTGCCTTCCTGATTGTGAAGAAGATGTAGAGCTGTTTCGCTTCTTTGTGGAATACCTCTACCGGGATGGGTGGGTAAGCTCCAAGAAGATCACACACCAGTCCGATTACGTCACTTTGGCCCGGATATACAGTATGGGCGAAAGGCTGCAGGCCGAACGCTTCCAGGAAGCCGTACTGTGGAAGTTCGCTACCGGCTTCTCGAATGCTACCATCCCCGACCAAGCGATTTGCGAGCTCCTAGAGATCGTCTGCACGGAGCTTCCTGAAATGTCGAACGAGGACCGATTGCGGGATTTGATCTTTTGGTATGCAGCGAGCAAGCTTTCCTCTCTGAAGAAGTACAACGTCTTCCAGAGAATGATGAGAGAGACGCCTGATTTGGGGCGCTATCTCTGCATGAGGGCTGGCAATGGTACATCAGAGCCGCCGTGCAACGAGGCAAAGCAACCATCTTCAAGATTTCATGCGGAGTCAGATGTATGCCTACCTTCCAATCAGCCTAGTGGTAGCCCGGGCTGTTAGATGTCTTCAGAGCACGTTGTTTAGCAGAGTTTCTCTCAATATTGTCAGTTGCTACCTTTCCAAAAATTTCTCCTTAACCTTTGTCGGATTGTGAAGTGCAAAGATATCAAACACTCAACTTAGAACGACCTTTTCCTCTGCATTTCTAACAAACAGCGAAATCCAGAAAGTTAGCCTAATCGAAAGGTGCAAATGCGCCGCGACCGCGGTGGATTTGGCCCCCCGCGTAAGCTTCGCCGGATAGGTTCCCGGCGGTGGATTTGCCGCGGCGGATTTGAATAATGGTGTCTCGATCGAGCCGAAATTTACACAGGTCGTAGCGCTTGCTCTAGCGATAATTTTTTGTGTGGAAGCTGTCGTTACGCACCTGCTGCTTCTTACGAAAACCGGGGGGTTTAAGTGATGAGTGCTGGTTTTTAATGGGGTGCTGTGAGCCCGTGCTGAAACTTGGCGCAGTCGGTGCGCAGGTGCCAAGGCTAGCCGGGAACATATTTGCAGCAGCAACAGCAGCAACAGTAGTAAACATTTATCGCCAAACCCGCATCCAGCAAACGCACCATCATCAAACCATTACCAGCAGGTGGCAGTTTCTCGCCAACCCGGACACCATCGCGGTCGACGAGGCTGCCAGGTGGAGCCACGAGGCCGCCGGTGCGTTCGGACGGGCGGTGGGCCGGTTTAAGGAGCAGCTGGCCGTTCTGCTGCACGTCACCGGTGGCGGGCCGCCGCGGGTGCCCGAGCTGATGAGCGTGCGGTACTGCAACACGGCCAACGGCGGGCTGCGCAACGTCTTCGTCCAGGACGGGCTGATGGTGTACGTGACCGGCTACCACAAATGATACCGTCAGAGGGGCAGCTTGAAGATCATCCACCGCTATCTGCCGCGGGAGGTGGGAGAGCTGCTTGTGTACTACATCTGGCTCGTCATCCCGCTCGAGCGGCTGCTGGCCAGGGCGATCCAGAGGCGGGACCGCCGGCCGGAGGACAACGCTTTCATCTGGGGTGCTGCCGACGAGGAGGGGAAGCCGAGCGGGGTGGGCAGATGGACGGGAGGGCGGTTCCACCGGGCGCTAAGGCGGGAGATCAAGATGCGGATGGGCGCAGAGGTGGGCGTGGCGGCGTACCGGCAGTGCATCCAGGCGATCGGGAACAGGTTTGTCAAGGGGGACAACTTCTTCGACGCCGACGGCGCCGCCGACGATGAGGAGGGCGGTGGTAACGGTAAGGACGACTTGGGGATCGGCAGCCACACGTGGGACATGCAGTTCGGGCACAGCTCGCTCACGGCGGGGGCGGTGTACGGCCGGCTGGTGTTCGAAGCGGCGGAGGAGCTGAGGCCGATGATGGAGCGGTACCGGGCAGCCAGCATCCGCTTCCACCACTTCCAGCAGCACGCGTCGACGCTGCGGCAGCTGTGGGCCGGCAAACGAAAACGGTCGGCGGCGGCCATCCCGGAAGACATGGACGCGCATTTCAGGCGCTGGAAGAGGGTCAAGACGGTGGACCAGCTGCAGATGCTGAGGCGGCTGACGGCCAGGCGGACGCCGAGTTCCGGGGCATTCAGGAGCGGGCAATCGTGGCGGTCGTCGAGGGACGCGGCTCGTTGCTGGTCGTTATGGGCACGGGGGCGGGCAAGAGCGCGGTGTTTATGCTCCCGGCGCTCTGCACGGCCAGCGTGGGCGAGATGGGCACGACGGTGGTGGTGGTGCCGCTGAACGCTTTGCGGGCGAACATGGTGCAGCGGTGCCGCAGGGCGTGCATTTCGGCCGTCGAGTGGGAGCGCCGGCGTCCGCGGGAGGCGTCCGTCGTGTTCGTCACGCCCGAGTCGGCGCTTACCAGGTCGTTCGGCGGCTTCTTGGACCGGCTGAGAGACCGGCAGCGGCTGGATCGGATCGTCGTCGACGAGTGCCACAAAGCGCTGGACGGACGGGGCAATTTCAGGCCGCAGCTGCAGGAGCTGGGCAGGCTGGTGGCGGCCGAGGCCCAGCTGGTGATGCTGACCGCGACGCTGCCGCCGGTGGAGGCGCCCCGGCTGTTTGAGATCATGCAGGTGAGGAAGGCGGAGGTGATGCAGCTGAGGGAGCCGACGGTACGCAAGAACGTGCAGTACCGGGTCAAGAGGGTGGATGGGGTGAAGAAGCAGGCCGACTTGATCGCCGCGGTCGTTCGGGAAGTGAATCGGCTGCGGGAGCGGTTCGACATCCGGGAAGGTGGAGGCGGCAAGATCGTGGTTTATAGCAATAGCACAAGGCGGACCGAGCTTATAGCGAAGTCGCTGGGCTGCAACGCGTACCACGGCAAGCAGGAGGACACGGAGAAGAAGGCGAGCAGTCTGGCCGGCTGGGCATACGAGAGCGACTCGGTCATCGCGGCGACTAATGCGATGGGTGAGGGCATCGACAACGGCCGGGCCAGGGCAAAGATGGATCGGTTTCTGAGCGGGCGGCAGTGTCGACGGGTGGTGCTGGACGGGTACATGGACGGGGGCTTGGAGAGGGTTCAATGTGAGGAAGAGGAGGGCGAGGTACGGTGTGACATCTGTGAGTGTGATTGGGAGACGGGTGAGCAGGGGGGGGCAGGAGGGGCAGGAGGGGCAAACGGGGTAGACGGGGCAGACGGGCCGGGAGAACGAAGCCGAGGCGCAGGATGCTTTACTGGCAACTTTCCAGCAGCAGCAGGTCGAGAAACGGGCGATCCACCAGCGGTACAGGTGGAAAACCGCAGAAGAGGTGGTCGATGTGGAGGAGCTAAATCGGCTACTGGAGCGCTGGGCAGGCCACTGCATCTTGTGTCTGTGCCGGGGGCGGCAGCCCCGGGGGGGTGAGACTCGACATCCGCTGGGCCAGTGCCGGGCCGGAGGAGAGGCGGCGCGGGTGCTCGGCCAGAGAAGCAAGGCGACGAGGGGGAAGATTAAGATGCAACGGTTCGCCGGGTGCTTTCATTGCGGGGTCCCCCAGATGATCTGCGAGAGGTGGCGGCCCGTGGAAGACGGCGAGGCTGGGTGGTGGGTCGAAATACCGGGTGGAAGGTGCCAACACAGGGACGGGATGATGATCGAGCTGGTGGTGGTGATGGTGGCGGAGGACGAGCGAGCACGCAGTCTGGTTGACGGGTGGATGGGCAGTTTAGGCGAGACCGAGCAGGTGAGGGAAGCAGGGCTGTTGTGGTTGGCCGAGGGGAGGATACCACCAGCGGACGGGGCGCAACAGCTGCGTGATAGGCCGATGGCGTGGTTTGGGCAGAGGGTTATGCTAGGATGGACGGAAGTGACGATGTTGGTGAAGGTGTTTTATCAGCTGGCGAGCTTGGTAGAGGCCAGCAGGGAGCATCGGCTACAGGCAAAAGAGGTAGGCGGAGGAGAGGAAGCAGAAGAAGCAGAAAAGGTAGAAGAAATAGGCGAGGAAAAAGAGGCGTCGTCGCTAATAGTGAAAACAAGAGTGGGAGCAGACGGTAGCGGTAACAGCGATAGTGCTAAAGATGAGCCAACCGTGGAGTCGATCAAACAGCAGCTGGACCGTTGGAGGAATAGATGCGCGATTTGCGCGGCACGCGGTCGGGAGTCGAAGCATGAGCTGGCGCGGTGCAAGGACGAGGAGGGCATGGCTGCGCAGGGGGTTCGAACAGAGATACAGGCGCGGTTAGGACTAGTTTTCAGGTCTGGATGTTTTAGGTGTAGGGCGCCGCGGGAGGTATGCAGCCATTGGGTCAAGGACGGGCAAAAGGTTAGTGGGTTTCGACAGGTAGAGAGGGGGAATGTTAGTACACGGGGGTACTACTGGCGGCGGTGGTAGGCATTGCATACGCAGTGAACGAGGTTGGGGATGCATGGGTTCAACGATTAAGCGAGCAAGACGGGGTTTGGGGGGTTAAGGACGGGGGGTTTATCGAGCTGGCTAGGTATTTGAAGAAGGCACGGGTAATTGATGGGTGCCAGAGTAATAATCTGGTATGGGAATTTATATGGTTGGCGAAAAGAGTAGAGGGGTTAGAATGAAAGTAAAAGTAGATAGATATATATAAAAGTAGAAAAAAAAAAGTGTAGTTTAGCTACTGTATAATAATTTATCAAGGAACCTTTTTAAGATATTACTAAGTAGTAACCCTCTGAGAAGAGCCCCGGCTAAGCCGGCCGCCGGAAGTAGTTAGAGAGTTAGTCCCGTAGTAGCAGTAATACTAATAGGGGTTAGGTAAAAGCGTACTATTTACGCTACTAGTATAGGTAGAGCTAGGTAAGATAATAGTAAAAACGTATATAGTATTATTGTAACGGTAGACTCCTTCCACTAAGCTTCGGAGTCACTTAGTAGGTTGGTTGAACCGTAGGGTTTACCTTGAAGAGACAGGAGAAAGGGCGAGAAGTCAATCGAGTGGACAAGAAAGGGTTGCACTAAGTGCGAAGGCTCTGTTACCATCAGTTGGGTTGTAATTGATACTTTGAGTTGACCACTGGGGGTCAAATGTCTACTTAAGGCGCGTGGCCTATACACATAAAGGAATTTTACAATCGGATGCAATATGTTGAGGGGTGCTTTTGGCCCTCATAATTTTGATGGATCAAGGCCTCAGGATATTGAGGGCCGGATCAAAGGTAAAGGTCAATGTTGCATAGAGCAAAAGTACAACGCCTCACTGTTAGCCAGTGCTGGCAGATAGATTTATATTGCAACGCACCCCCTCACCTGTGGCGCGCGACAGTGAGACGCAGGTGGAAAGACATGGTCAAATGATAGTCTCTTTTTTTTTGATGTGGCGAGGTGCTGCTATTCGATCTTGACCTTTTTGCGACTGACACGGACCCCGGCATCTCAAGGTCGAATGATTGCACTTAATGTCCGGCATGGTGGGGCCAATAGCTTTCCCGGAGAGTGATGCGCATTGTTTTGTGTCCAAGTCTACCACTGGACCATGGGGGTGGTGGATGCGTCACCTGGGCTCATAACTGTTGCATTGTGTGGTGATCGAGTGAATTGGATGAGTGCGGCATGAGGAGCAGAGGGACCGGTAGGCAGTGACACTTATATACCCCTGCTATCGAGCTAAACTGGTGCTATCTACCCTGAACCGTTGTTTACTGCAATACAAGGGCAGCAATGGTTGACATCCTTTATTCAGAATTCCACCTTCCTTACAAACAGCGGCCACGACTGAAAGTTGTCGACTTTGAAATGACTAAAGTTTCCAATACAAGCTCCTCATTGTACTCTGGGGCTCTATCTCCCTGCGCATTTGCACATGCTCGTCCACATGCCTGAGGCTTGCCTCTATGTACTTCTATTGCACGAGAGCAGATGTACACTTTGTCCTTTTTCCAGATAGGGTGATGCTCTTTATCGATATTGGCTTGAGTAGAACCTTGAAGCTCGGCGGTTCCTCGAATCAAGTGTAATGCTCGGTTGATTTTAACAGCCTCAAGGTACTCCTCATCGTCGAGCCAGCATTCGAGTCGTTCGATTTGAAAGTACCTTGCCTCCTGAAGAAGTCGAAAGTAAAGATAGTGATTATGGCCTTGATGCTTGTCCCAGAAAATTGGAAGAACGCCACGTCGAAGATAGTTCAGAATATGTTCGAATAGCGCTGGATCGGCATCGATAAAGTAAGAGCCATCAGCGCTTTTACCATCATTCCAACTTCCGGAAAGGAGACCTTTAAAGTAGTCACTCTGATCAGTAAGTGTATCGGGTGTGGTTTGAAAGTGACGTCCACCAACATTAAGGATCGTCTTAGAATCAATGTTGATATTTTGTGCTGGCGGACAGTCCTCGAATGAGGCATCCATTTTAAAGGAAGACAAGCTCAGTACGGATAACGTAAAATAGCCTTTTAGCGAACTGAAGATGCAGTCAAAATGAATGTGAGTACGAAGTGGTACAGCATATATAGACATGATCAAAAGAATAGCAGTGAACAAAAATAAATAGCAGGCTTACGCAATTAATTGTGTAAAACAAGCTCTAACAAACCGTACTTATAGAAATTTGTCGAACTGCGATATATGATTAGGCAGCCATGATGCCACCATTGTTTGCTTTTTCTATTTATGTTTCACACCTCTAAGCGACCCTGTCCATCATCTGAGAATCACCATAGGCACGGGAATCAAAGTCCGTAGATAGCAGTATTTAGCCAGACCTTCTGCCTTCCTTTGAAGGTCAGCAGTGTACAATTCATTCATTCACACCCGCACTTTTCAACAAAACTCTTCATCCTAAAAATTGCACGCACTAATTTCAAATATCTAAGTAAATGTTGAAGAAGAAAGACCGACAAAGAAGAATCTACAGGCTACGGCTTTCCTATTCCTCTAGCTATCTATTTGTTATTTGCTATAGGCAACTGTTGCAGTAAACAAAGGTTTGTGTTGCACTAGGTGATGGAAACGAGGTGTATTCTCATGTGAACACCAATTAGCTTAGTCACGATAGCGTGTATCAGGAGGCCTGATTTTCCCAGGGAGGATTACTCTTTTAGGTAACCCAGCGGAGGGGGATGCAAATAAAGAATGGGGGGGGTTGCAAAAAGTCGCTGCCTACTACAAATATCGGAACGCAGGTTCAAAAACCACACTCGCTCGATTTAGATGTTTGGATTAGCGAATAATACCCATGGCAGTTTTAGAGGGAGGGTTTTCTTTTCGCGCATTTCGCTGATTTGGAGAGGATGGAATATCCTTGAGACAATTACTACAGCCACCATTTCATTGGTTAAAAATCCTGAAGCCACCCCTCCCGACCTAGAGTTACCTCTACTCGCCTAATAAGCTATTAAATTATCTTTTTGTCAACCATCACCACCACAATTCATGATACTCTCTTCGCTACATCCCTGCCACCATATTGCTTTTTCAAAACCACACTACTCTCTCATATCAATCACCTGTCTTCCACACTCTTTGCCAGTGGAGCAAAAATCATGCCACTGTCAGGAGGTTCATGTATTTAAGCAGGTAGTTTCTCATAATTCAGAAGGACAGCAGTGTTCAGCTTTCTCGTACTGTTTAATACCTTTCTATTATTGCCTAGAGCAACGCCTGCGTGTCTAGAGTAATATCTAAGAGTACTAATTAGTCCTAATACGCAAGCGCCGCTTTAGAAATTACTAAAAAGTAAAATTTTAGTAGATATATAGGTGGGTAAGGGCAACTTTAGGTCGCAAAGGGTGACTGAGGAATTTGATAAATTAAAACGTGACTGTGTTGCAAGGAGCAGAAGTACGACGAAGGGTCACCGCCTACCGGTCCCTCTGCTCCTCATGCCACTCATTCAATCCATTGCTCAACCACACACAGCAACACATTCTTTCTATGAAAAGTAACGCCACCTAAGTGCGCCCGTTACGATCCCAGTGATTTCCAATGCCTCAGACAAATTGAATGCCTTATCCATTTGTTGCAGGATACGGATCAGGGTCTTTTCTCAATAACCACTCTTTGCAATGTGTTGCATTATGTCCACCCATTTCATTGCTGTTCCAATACGTTGTTCTCACACACGGAGGATCAGTATCTGCTCTCAAACATAACAGCAATACGCAATCAACCCCTTTTCTCCCTCACATCGTTCGTTTCATCTTATGGGTATAAGTCAGGTAGGTTGCTGCTCAATTAGAGAGAGTAGCAGCGTGTAATTCAATCTCTTCGCCACTGTTCAAAAATTCTCCATCCGCTGCCGCATTACGACCCCGCGATGAGTCCAGCGACCATCAGCCCTTCTTTCCCTCTTCTACCCTCGAAGTAATACCCCAGCTACTTCTTGGCGGAAACATTACTCCCGCCCAAGACCTTAGCACATTCCTCAAGGCCTCACCGAACCTCATCATTGCCACTCTAGGCCGGCTCCTTGAGCCGCTTTCTTCTCCACACGTGTATTACCTGAATGAGGCCCTGGCCATGGATGAGACCAACAAATTATTAGACCTCAGATTCAAGAATGGCCTGTAGAAGATATTGTAGAGATCGCCGAAAAGGCGCACCGATCTCTTCAGCGCCAGTGTAAGCGAAGCCATGTCACAACTCGTGCGCGTCGGCCTGCGAAACCCTGTCCGCATCGCTGTCAAGATCAAGTCCACCACAGACGCCCTCTGCAAGCGCACCCCAGCATTCCTGCAGATGTGCTACCTTTTCATGCCCCCTTCTACAAGCTTGTGCAGCTGCGTTCAAGTAACAAGGCGAACGGCAGCGCTACGAAATTTCCGGCTACGGTGCCGCAAGACGGCTATCCGACCTCCACGGAAGAGGATGTCCTGTTGACGAGGAGGCCGGACGGAAGGTTCTTGGTGGGATGCCTGACGAACGCCAGCAGCGCCCTCGTTGTCTGGCTTGGCTTGAAGCACAGGGTATTGAGCGAAGATCTTGACAAGAATCCACTAGGCACTGTCACTTCGCAACAGGTTGTCAATAGAGCCTTCACGTACCACAGCCCTTTTAAAAGGTACCAGAAGGATCGAAAGGCGCTAAAGTTGCGTTTATGTCTCTTATCTATGCGGCCCGTGTCCAGGGTTTTGCAATTCAAAAGCCACAGCAAGCCGGGCGCCAGCATTGGAGTCTCGAACCAGAGCCGTTCCAGCTTCTCCTCCTTCCCAGGCCTCACTGGCTCGTCCAGCCAGAACCATGTCATCCGCCAGCACTGACCGCAATTGGCCCAGAAGTTCAGCTCGACGCTGCCAGCTCGGGCTGTCACCACCAGCACTGAACGAGGTTCCAAGTAGGTATAAATGAACAACGTTTCGAAGCTAAGGAAAAAAGAGAGGTGCTGAAAGAGAAGGCAAAGTAACTAAATACCCTGCCAACGGAACTAGGAAAACAATCACCCGGGTTTCTCCGATTAGTAACCACCCAACTGGCCTAAGGCAGCAAGGAAAAAAAGTGGTTACCCTGGTAGAGGCATGACAAGTACCCTCCCCGCATCGTTGATCGTAAATCCTCCCTCTATTGCCACCTCTTCACCGATCTTAAGATTGTATCCGTAATCGCAATGGAATGGCGCCTTAATCGAAGTGTCGCTACCTATCACCACTTTGAGCTCATTTTGTAGACAGTGTATATGCGACAACTGAAGGAGGTTCTAGAACATTCGCATGCACTCCTCTTGACACAAACCTAAGCCTAAAGCGCTGTTGAGCCTCCATAGCGCTGCTTTACATCGATCTCGATCACTGAGGAGTTGTGCCGAGAACGAGAGAAAAGCATCGCCACGCAGCATCTTCTCTCTCTGACGGGTCTCCTAGCAGTGACCATCGTCCTATACGCTGTTACTAAGGCGCCAAGAGCTGTGGCAAAGGTCGCCGCTGCTGCTGCGTGAGCTGTCCTGTTGGCACCCGCTGAGGAGTGTCCATTTGTTTGCGGCTAGTGCGCTAAAGGCGCTATACTAAGAGTTCCAGATTGCTGATGCGGATAGTGGTTATCACGGTCGTTCGCTGTGTTGTTGTCTTGTCCTGGTAGTCGACATGTTGGATGATGGAATGCCGTTTTGGGTAAATTAAGGCGGTCGAATGCATTAATTCAAAATGCGGTTATATGCGCGACAAATGCTAATTTTTTGCCGGACGAAAACCCAGTTTTCCGCCGGACCAAAGCCAGCTTTCCGTCACCTGTTCAGCGCTTAGGATGGAAGGCGGTATGTTTATTCTCAACATTACACCACCCTCTTGCATCGGACCGCTAGCGCGATGATTATGCAAGCCATTAACAGGGAGTATTGCGCTAATTTGAACGGTGTGATTGGTTGTATCGGATGACTCCATCCATCTTGGGCAGTCGACAGGGCTCTGATGCTGGAAGAAAACAAACACACGCTAGCGGTCGGACGCGGAACCCAGGTGTAGAGTAGCCGTTCGCTCCGACGGCGGAGGTCGGGTAGCCAGGGCATTAGCCACACGCGGGGCGTTCGTGTCCGATTCATTTTTAAATACGTGTCGCTCGGACGCTTCGCGAGTCGTGGGGCTCTTGTCCGGCTCCTCACCCTCAGGACGTTCCGACTCGAGAGCCTCACCCTGGGGTTCCTCCTGGCCCTCCTCTGTCTCCAGGTACTCCAGACTGAGAGAGCAATGGGAGCAATTGGTGCCGTTGACCCAGAGGCAGTTGGCACAGATGCCATCAAACAGCAGTTGGCCATCACCGTCTCTGTATTGGCGACAGTCGAGGAAGGGACCCTTGCCTTGAATGCAGTTGCTGCACTCGTGTCCATACTCGTTCTCGGTGTTGACAGCGCCACGCGAGCATTGAACGAACAAGGCGGGGAGGTAAAGGGCGAAGTTGGTGAGCACGATGTCCTTGTGAAGCATGCCCTTCTGCCAGCCGGGGTTGCGCTCGATGGTGGCATTGGGGTCGGACAAGGTCAAATCATCGCCGTTGACGCAGATCATGGGAGCAAGAAGGTCGAGGTGAAGCCGGAGTAGTTGTAGTTCTTCTTGCGGCACTCGAGGTCGGCTCTGGACAATGCTTGGGCGATCTCGGCGACCGGGGTGAAGGACGCGAAATCGGCTGCAGGTGTGCATCAATCACGCATTGGAAAAGCCAAAGACAAACAACTTACTGGTGACTTCGGGATGGGAAATGACGTCGGCAATCTTCAGCGCCGGAGCAATGATGCTGGTAGCCGTACGCCTTGGCTTTGCAGGCGTCCCGGCCGCCTTGCCGCTGGCCGTCTTCTTCGACTTGGGAGTGGCGCTGGCACGAGGCATTGCGGGCGTCAAGCGGGAGTTGGACAGCTCAACAGGGTGCAGAGAGAATCAAAGGTGAGAGAGCAGATCGGGATCAACGCTGAAGAGCAGGGCGAGGAAGCGTTGGTGGGGGGAAAAGAAAGGTGGAGGAGGCCGAGAGATGGTCTTCTTTTATCTGCGCGAGCAGCGCGAAGGGTCCCTCCTAATCCGTCGGCATCTCAACAAACAACAACACAGCCACTGGACCCTGAGCTTCGCGATGCAACCCCGCGACGAAAACGCCAGCCACGAGGTCTATTCTCAACGCTTTCATGCAGGACAACCTTCCTCCAATAAAGCGTTGGGAGCTCCAACGGGCAGTTGCCACAGGTGTAGCAACGATCAGGTGGGGGAGGATGTGATCGCGCGCGTCCAAGCGCGGGTTAGTCACTCATTATTAGTTAAGCGAGATCGTATAAATACGTCTTAGATAGAATTAATTCACGAAACACCTTTCGTTTTCTGAATTACCCGCCTCTTGGCGTCCACATCAACCCTGCCTCATTGTCACTCGACCCCGGTTGCTCCTCAGGTTCTTTAAGAAGCTGGTCCATTATAGAGGTTTAGTAACCTCGGCTATTTTAAGACGTTGGCGACACGAGACGAGCGCGTGCGAGCTTTCATACAGAGGCTTGACTTGGATGTATGTAAGGCGGGGTCCAGGGATGACGCGGCAATAGCTCGCCACGGCAGCTTACCAAGTCTCTAAATCTCTCGCACTCTCCGAGAATGTGATGGATCTGGTGCTGGCCTTTGGACACGTCATCTCCTCGTACAGGGATGATATACTTAACGATTCGCGTGAAGGTGTGCAACCACGCCCTTCCGGCCTATCGAACCATCGAAATGCTAGATACCCTTGTTTTCAACATCCACGCTAGCCGTCCGATGCTGCGCCTTCCTGCACATGGGCCTGAGAGTCGGTGAGCTGGTGACGATTAGTTGCCCACCCTCGGGCCAGATGTCTCGGATCCAATTGATTGCAAATTGTGAAACATGAAGCTGCGCTTCTGGCAGGATTGCCAAGTGCTCCTCAGCCAGAGGGACAGGCCTGCCGGACAGAACCCCTTTCCATGCCGGTGAATTTGGCACAGATCAACCACCCACGGCTAAGCCTCTTGCCATCCTCGCCTCAGACAAACAACACCAATGATAGCCCACCCGAATTCCACTTGGAGTAAGACCTCTAAATCCACCTGACGGTTATGCTCCCTTTCAGTGTCATGCGGCAATTCTAAGTTCGTCACAGAACTCCTCAAGCTCGGCACTCGCCAATAGCTTCTCCAAAGGGTGCAGGCGCGGGCAGAGCATGATTACCTTAAGAAGTATAACGTGCCGCATATCTTTTTTCTCTCCAGTGTCGCCCCGTATGACCCCAGACGTAAGACTTTGAGACAACGTCCCGTTCAGGACTGAACAATGCTTGGGTTGACTTCTTGTTCTTCCCCAAATGTGGAGCAAGTTCTTTGCATAATACAAGTTCACTTCATCGGCCCTGGCAGGCACCTTAGCATGCCACTTGTCTCGCAATGCGGGAATACTGCCCAGTTTGGAATGACGGTGGAGTCATAGACAACATTGAGGGATTGGTGATTTTTAGTAGGGTCGAGGTACCTGTGTCTATCGGGCTCCCGTCGAGAATGTCCGGGATGTTAACAAGGTACGGTTTCACCTGCTGATCATTGCTCGGTACTGACGGCGTCCATGCTGACGCCTCAGTCTCCAAAACCTCAGTGTCTACCAGAGTCTCATCGAAAGCATCTCCACGGGATATTGTGCCCCGCATGACCATTTACATGACGAAGCACGAATGCAAATGGTATGGCTTAAATGTTGATCGCATGGTAACTCTCGGATAATGACCAGACATCACATGTCTCATCTATCATCTCCAGAACCGTAGGTTGCTTCCTTCCCTCAGTGTTTCATCTTAATGCTATCCTAGCAGCTTACTAGTTTATTAAGCTCTTATCCGGATCACCTCTCCCTTGATCGGTACGGTTGCAACACATAGAGTTGAACACCAAGCTAACTCCACTTCCAAGCAAAACGCCGCTCTTGGTTTTCAATGAGCTTTTATAAATTTTTCACATTGAGGCCCTCCGCTGGCTACTCTGACTCTCCATCTGTGGGGATAGATGGAATGGAATTGGACGTGGTGTATCCACACCTGGAGATAGATTCGGAAGCTGAAATCCAATGGCCCTCTTATGAGGTATGTATGGTCCAGACGTCCAGGTACACATGAGTTCAGGCACCAGGCTTACGAGAGAAACACGGTATACAAACAACAGAGCCACTGTGTGAGCCAACCCAGATGCCTCAGTCTACTCTTCAAATAAACGGTAATTTCAGACTTAGACCTCGATAAGCCGAAAAGCACTGGCTGACATCCAATGAAACACAAGTGAATGATCAAATCCAGTATTTCGACTCCCCTCCAAAACTCCACAGACATGCGAAGGGAACCCGTTCGAGCAAGAAGTATCGGTGCCCGGATCCGACTTGCTCCCGACACGCCTCTGGTTATGAAAGACTGAAGATGCTTCAGGAACACGCTGCTAGGTCTCATCCCACTTCCGCAATCGTCAAATCTCAACAGCCTACAGACGAAGCTCAACTCAAAAGGCATTCCATCCAGGAAGAGCTTCGTGAGCTTGCCGAACAAGTCTCATACAAGCAACTTGTGAAGTGCCCAATCAAGGCTTATTCGGTGTGGGTACCGCGCTTGGACGACCTCAAGGATCATGCGGAAAAGCACAAAGGGCACAGACATCTTTGTGACAACCCGCGCTGTAGACGTGCCTACATTGGTTTAGAAAGTCCACGTCACCTGAGAATTCATAAGAAAACCCACTGGAAACTACGAAGTTGTCCGAATGTTTCGTCAGAAATGTTCAGTCTTCCCAGAGGTTAAGAGGATCTCTGGTCCTCATGGACCAACCCTTGGAGAAATCAAAGACGGAATTGCTGGTAGGAATTTCTTGAAAAATTCTTTTCATATTATCACAGGTCAATGAACATTTTTATTCAGTAGCAGCCGTTGAAAAGAGTGATTCGATCTGTTATAGCTGCGCTCTTAAGCATTGCTTATATATCATTCCTTTCATGCTCTCAAGTTGGCACAGTCCTGGCTATTTTGTACAGCGCATAGCTGACGCATTCTCCCTTTATGCTTTCGCCAGTAGTCGATAGGATTGTTGTAATTCTTGTCCACAGTCTCCTCCTCCGGGGCAACGTCGACGGGAGCAGATCACGGTCGCTTTCGTGCGGTCGCTTTCGTACTTGCTGAGGGAATTTGCGCGAAGGAGGCTGGGTTTCGTGCAGCTTTCGTTTCCGGAGCACACCTTGGGCTGGATAGATTTCTGTCTATAAGACCGTTAGCTTTATCGCGACTAGCAAAGGAATGCGACGTACATGTTATTCTGACGACTCAGCTTGTGTGGATGAAATGGGCTCTTGCAACTGTCGAGCTGCAGCTAGCTGTATAAGCTGCTTTACGGACTCTGTGCAGCTGATCTCCTTGCGCTGTCAGCGACCGGTAGAAACGTACAAAGGCAGTAAAGTCATACTAGAGCTCGCCGTAGCCGAGCAATAAAAGGGAGCGATTCGTAGAAATGCGGTGCGCACTGCTGCGAGCCATGCTGGGCAGAGATGGTGGATGCAAGGCGATGGTGGGAGACCTGGTGGTGCGCTCGTCTCTTGAGGTGCACAATGACCGCGAGCTTTAGCCAATGAGTCCCACCGCACAGGAAGTCCCCAAACAAAGCACCCTAGTAAAGTCCGACTCGAAGAGCGACTGGTGCAGCGCCAATATTTGTGGGGCATCTCCGGTGCGACCTGGCCGCGTACTGCCAGAAGCAAGAAGCCACATGAGACTGCTAAATGTATTCTGTAATTATTCTTCCTCTGGAAGTTATGGGGAGGCTTGGTCTGGATTGGCATGGTCTACCAGAATCTTTCTCGTAATTAAAGATGCGATGAGTATCGCCGCGAACACCTCCATCGCGGTTCTCTACCGCCATACGGCCAAAAGGGCATGGGTGCTCCGTTAAAGCCGACCCAACTTGACCGTAGACCACAAGCGCCCATTAATGACGTTGTTCCTATCCCTACTTCCAGTGGTAAATAGCTTCAGGTTATTTCCACATCAATGTTTCATGCCATGTGGGTCCATGCAATGGGAGAATCGGCAGAAGGGTCAACTCCAACGACAACAGCAGAAATTTGTCAAACGCTGCCGGCATTCTCGGAAGAATAGTCGGCAACATGGACGGACCTTCTGAACCGTGTCGAGGATAGTAAGTTCGTTGACTGGAGGTACGATAAAGAGACACATGATATCTACCGGTTCCCTCCGCTTGCACAAGCATAAGTCCCTATTTATACAGTATTCGTTCCCTGCTAGAGTGCATGCCCAAACGTAACGCGATCCCTTCAACCGCCGTACGGCATTGCGGTACTTCAGGCAGGGCGGACCGCTGACGGGTAGCAAAGCGACAGGAGTGATATGTGGCTCGATCGCCGACCGGCGGGTTCCTGCGTTCCTGCCCGTGGGCCGCAGTGACTAGCAGTTAAACGAATATGAAATTCTCCTGTGTCGCTCTGTAGTGAATGGTCTGTATGTTCGCTGCCAGGACCAGCCTGCTCATGCTTGAATTCTGCACTATAGATGCTTTCCCGTAATGACTAGTCTCAGGGACTTGTTCCAAACACCCTTTTGATACCTATTAGGGTGATTGAACTAAGCCACACAGCCCTCGAAGCTTAGAAGACCGCTGGATAACATTTTTCGGCACTCCTGTCTTGCACAGAAAATGTCCGTAGGTATCGCTTCAGCTCCGTCCACCTTACACCATTCAAGGAGCGAATCGCCGATGCATAGCACTTTCTGATAACAGCGTCATCTTTGCTGAAGTTCCCACGGTCAGGCCCTGCTTCATGGCCAAGTAGCCTTGCATACGGAGCTCCGCCCGCATCAACTTTCTCTCCTCTCCTTGTGGTATTATCGAAGTCGCTTAATCTGAGATAGTCATCAAATGCTGCGTCCTGACTAGAGTCCCTTACACTTGTTCACGGCGATATACGACCATCAAATCTACTCCTCGACTTCGATGACCGAGTCATTCATCTAAGTACAAGATGGGATGGCTCCCGTGTGTTGACGTTCGCGCCTCTCGAATCCGGATCACGAACCTGGTGTGCTCGTAACCGTGGTTCAAAGGTGCCTCCAGGGAGGAGTTGCATGAAATTGAGGTCTGGGAGACGTAGATAGCTGCGGACGATATCGGGACACGGCGGGTGCTGTTCGAGCAAATCGAACACTCAGTACTCGTTCTTTGTGCGTGCATTCTGAGCGGCCATAGAGCATTCTAGTAGAGAGACATTTTTATGGAACTGTTTCTTCTTTTACTTCTGGTAGTTGTGCAGCCCGATTAAAGACGACCCATAGGGATGATCGAGGCCAGCGTGCCGGCGCGCGGGGTAATAAGCGCCATCAGGTCTCCATCACCGCCTATCCTCCCTCCGCCCAACACAGCTCGCAGAAGCACAAAAAGTAGAAAGAAAGATAGAATAAAAAGGATAGAGGCTTCTCGTAGCGCTACCATTACGCCGGACCCATTATAGGGAGAGGCAGTTGGGGAGGGCGTAATTGATCATCGCTGGCCATGGTCGACCAAATTAGCCCTGTTTATGGGGTAATTACGGTGGTCGGTCACGGGTGGAGGGGTAGAAATTGGCAGACGAGGCTGTTGTCGGGAGTAAAGGCACCTGCCTAACTAGCTGCAGCCCAAGACAGCGTAGGGTGTGAATTCTCTATTAAAAACAAGCTACAGCAGATATTATCTGCAGTTTAACTTAACCCTTCTTTTTGTACTTTGCGGTTGTTTCCTTGCTGTTGTTGTTGCTAATTGGGGGTGCCCTCTTCAAAGAAAGTATTCTTTTTTCGCACGCGTGCGAGAAAATTGTCGCACACGTGCGACGACTGCGACGGAGTTTTAGCACGCGTGCGACATTGTTTTTGGCACTGCCAAACAAGACCAACCCCAGTCACCAGATTAACAATACATTGAGTCCGAACACACTGAGTATCTATCTTTCTTTCTTTCGAAGCAGGAGAGTCTTGTGTAAGGGTGGTCAATTGGACGTATACTAGAGATGCAACAATCACCTCGCTGGCAATAATAAAGAGCCGCCGCGTGTTCCCGAAGTTTTAGCCAAGGATGCACTTAAGCCCGTAAAAACCCAGGCTATTGAGTCCTACGAAGTCGCCGACTCTGCGAGTAATGCGGTGTTAAGAGGATCTGTTTATATTCTTTATTAGATATAGAAACCTGTAAAGATAGGTATACAATCGCTGGAGACTTACGAATCGGTAAAAGCAAACTTCTTATGCCATTAGAACCTAAAACTACCGAGGTTAATAATGATACCAAAGCTATACTATTTGGTGTAGGCTTGGCGCAAATCCTCTATCGTGATGTGTTATCTTCGGATTTCTCCAGGCGGTAGATGGTAACTGTACGCCGATAGCATTTATCTAGTGAAACGGCTCGTCTCTTATTTTTAATAGCTTTATCGGCCTACTGGAACTTGAAATAAAGACGACTAAACAGAGTAGATAAAGCTGCCGCGATTCTTTTTAGAGCTTCAAAAATTTCTAGAAACTCTTTCTCGCCCCCGGTCTGTAGTATCAAACGAACCGATTGGCGGAAATTTTCTCCCTAGAGAAGGAACATAATAATGTTTCGGCCATTGGCGCAAGTAACTTCGGCTTTAAAGAGACGATGCTTGTCCTTATCTATAAAGGTAAGACAACTTAATGGCGTCGCGAACTCGTCCGCACCAGCGGAGATGTGGAGCCCCGCATGGACGTTAGGACGCTGGGTTATTTTGGTAATAAAAGCGCTCTTTTTGCTCTCCTACCGCGCATTGATATACATAAGTAGCTTCTAGTTGGACTTCTTAATGTTATTTACAGTAGCTGTTACTCCAATATCCGAGACTTAGATCTCTTAGAAATCGCGAAAGGCAGACGACGTGACGAAGAATACTTTAAATCTTTTAGTTTTCTTATTTCTTATGCTTCGCTCGCTCGTTCTCTTTGCACTTCATTATACTCTTTAGAACCGGCAGCCGCTGCCCTTCCTCGTGCTCCACCCACCCGGAGGGGTTACACAGTAGGTCGAACAGCTGCTCCCACAGCTTCGTCTACCAGTAGCGCTTGTAGCTGACGAAAGCTTCTTAGAGTGTGCTAAAAAGAATTAAAGAAAATATAAGGCTAAAAGCACAATTACAGATGACGTTAAACTCGCTTTGTGCAACATCGATGGGGCGAGTGGTGATAATGTCCAATGACGGGGCGGTAAATGTAAGCGGTGTCTACGCAGGGCTTATACCGAACTAGTTAAGCCGCCTCTCGGCCTCAAATCTGCTTTTTGCTATCTACTTTCGGCTCTCGAGGACGTCATGGATGAGCGGGCAACCGTCGGCCTGCTCGGCTAGCCGCGCACCAGGCCGACACTCGCCAGCATGCAGTATCCGGTAGAGCTCGCGGGCGCCGGCAATTAGCTGTACGTTCTGTCGCTCGAGCTTCTCGACATAGCTGTGGAGCTTTGTCATTAGCAGCACTCGAGAAGCTTGGAGGGTGGGGGGCATGCTAACCTTTCAGGATACGTCTGGCCATGTGACCTTTTGCGCTCTGTGAAGCCACATATCTTGTCGTCGTTCTTGCAACGCCCGCACGAGTTACAGCCATCGCACTGTATTTCAGGTCAGTGTGTGGTGTGTTCGCTGCCACTTATTCGTGCTGACTTTAGATTTCTTCAAGGCGGTAATAGTCACAGGCCTTGGCCACCCTTTTGCCAGTTTGCATGAGGGAATTGTGGATCGTGGAAGGCATGGAATAAGCAACCTACTCCGAGAAGCAAGCAGTGAAGGATATGGCCTCGCTCTTCGTCGAGAGGTGTTTTCTTTCTTTTTTTTTTTTTGGATGTAGCTGGTAGGAGGGCGAGATTGGGTATCTGAGGGCTTGTAAGAGAGTGAGAGCAGATGAAAGTCGTATGATGGTTGAGGTAGGAGAAGGTAGAATTTGGAACATACGGTCGCGCTCTCCAGCAGCAGAAACTCGGAGGTTGCGGCATTATTATCACGACTTCAAGTTTGTTTGCATCGCCACACGCTTGCACAAACATGCAGAACGGTGTAACGCTAATACGCTAGTCGACTATCAGGATTGGGTGGATATCTGATCGGTCAGTCAACACGCATGGTTCTCTGAACTCATTACATCACAGTAACTCGCTCGATTATCCTTTAATGCCGGTGTAAAGGGTTGCAGCGAATTTCTGACTAGTCCGGAAAGCAAAAGGAAAAAAAAGCACGATCAGAGTGAGAATTAAACGCAGGATAGTGAATGGCGAAGGAAAAAGGTGTCAAACATCTCCTTGATTACGAATAATCGGATGACGCCTTCCAATGACGCTACCAACCGTGACATGCCGATGACAGAGTTGATGACGTTACGCTGCACTTTCCGATGGTGATAATCGTGAGCGTTGCTGTATTACAGTACTTTGCTCAACATGAATATTTGCGCAGCGGAAATTCATTCGGCTCACGTAGTCACACAAGTGGATTTTGTAGCACACCAGGCTAAATGGTAACGCAGCAAATGCGGCAGCGGTGCCTAATTATCGATGCAAACGGCGGAGAAAATAGAGCAGAAGACACGATTTTCTAATAAATGGAGAGTACAGATATTGACAAAAGGCGCAATGAATGGAATACGATTGTCCCATCACGGTTCTGCCTTTCGTCATAGAACCCACTATCCAGCCGTAAGCTGAGCCTCTCTGCAGCAATCAACGCTCGTATCTCCAACCATTTGTTTGTTCAGCATCGCCTTCGTGCGTCGTCGAAATGATGACACCGCCGCCTCACGTTAGGCTTTGAATCCTTGGCCAAGTTTTGGAGTGCTGATCAACGATGTTACGTGCCCCAAGGCAAGCCTATAGTAAGGTTGCTTGACGAGCAACGCTTTACGTAACGCTATATTACCATCATTGCCATGACAGCTGCCAGCTCCGCGCATAGTCATCACTCTCGAATCATTTTCCCTGGCAAATCCTTCCTCGTACTCGTCCGCTGGCGGCTCCGTAAGAGCTCCAATCTTGCCGACATCGCGCACGGTTTCGAGCTCCGAGAAGCCAAGTCTAACAAGAAGCACGAGTATCGGGGCCTGTTGACCCGAAAGTCTGCACAATTCACTGTGTCAGAAGTGTGAACACTTAAACCTTGTTGCTGGTGTGACTTACCGCGTCTCCAGCCTTGCGCTTACTCTGTCGTTCAACAGAGCAATCGACACCGCCACACAGACGTAGATATGGGGCCCGTACCTGATCGAAGTCTCGGAAGTGGCAATCAAGGCTGCCCCGAACACACCAAGGTTGTACATGTCCTGATGCGACGGTACAAGTCGAAATCGCTTCAAGAGCCAGATCAGCATCCGAGTGTAGACGAACCCGTTGATTATCTTGACGGATGACCGGTGTAGATCAGAGTTGCCCTCGATGTAGGCGATGCAGGTGATGACGGGCCGGAGGACGGCTCCGGCTTGGTAGCACGGCCTTGTCATCCGCGTGTGGCCCCTGCGCAGCGGCTTCGCGAGGATCAGAGTGGT